>JAPWLS010002266.1:0-92852 GCA_028551675.1 Tineola bisselliella | reverse complement strand
GGTGAAGATGGTCATGTACCTACCTAGCAACCCTCTACCCCTTTGAATTTTCCTCCCGCTTATATGGAAATTCATCCCTTAATAATATAGTACTTATTTAACTAATATTGGCCAATGATTTATGATCGTGATCGTCTAGTTTAGAGTGGCAGAACCTCTACGTTGTGATTGTCTAATTAAATATGGACCGCTACGTTGTGTAATTTATAGAATTAAATGTTATAGTAAGAATTCATAGAAAGAGACACAGAAAATACAGTTAGTGATCACCTGAAAATGTACGCACAAAGAGAAAATTTATAAATCAAAATTCATAATACAAATAAGTAATTGAACATGCAACTTAGCTCTGTACCGCCGCCTCGTACACGCCGTCCCGCGGATGATCTCGAACACACTATCACTCGCGATTAATAACATATGGGCCACGCGAATTTAATGTATAACGAATACGAGTAGTAGTACGAACCGCACGAATTTTACGCGAAACGATTAGAAATGAATACGAGAAGGAACTCAATTTAATGTCAGCCTTTCTATAAAATGGATTACTCATTTTGAGTAAATCGTCGACGAACTGGGGCCTCCCTTCCAACCCTTCTAAGCTAAAAGGGGAACGAGCGGTTGATCTAGTGATCAGGTTATGGGCCCTACCGATCTAGAAAAGAGAGAACAAAAGAAACAACCTGTATGAAGATAACAGAATGTGTGAAGATGTGTCCTCAATCGGACGTGACCTATATCCCGTAAATAAAATCCTTGTATGAAGAATAATAATAGATGTATTGTATCCTTACCGTTGAAGAATCCATAGATGATAAATACATATGTGGTGAAAACCACTGAAGAATTGTTGAAAGTAGTTACACGCAGACAGAACTCCTGAAGAATTGTGGAGAGTAGTTGCACGCAGACCTATGACAACATGGGGAGCCTGAAATCCCTACGCTAAACCCTAAGGCTGACAATGAGGGGGTTGGTGAATACACACGCAATAAACGTACTTATCCTAATTACTTACTCCCGTTTCCGACGCACTGACTCTAATACAAAACGCACACTACAACCGCGTAAAACCGAAGTTGATCAACTTTGAACGTTAATTACTTTTACGAATTATTTACGATTTAGACGTTGTTGCTCTTCCCGCGACCGAGGCCCAAGTTGGCATAACTATCGACACTAATTATCACGAGAGAGAAAGTTGTTTCTCTTTCAAAGACCGGAGCCCGAGTGCCCAGTGAATCCTTATTCGTCCTCTCACGAAATCTCCCCACGCGCGCAAATGCAGTTTTTTTGTCTGCCCGAACCCAACGCCATCATAAACATTAGACTGTGTTCACATAGGAGAGAATATTATTATATAATTTAATACAAAATTGTTTGCATTAATTCTTATTACTTGACCATAATATAACCCTTTCGAATATAGTTTAAAATAGTAACACACTATTAAATATAAATATTACACTACGATAGGTATGTATAGTACATCAAAGAAAACAAGTTCAGATGTATAAAGTAGGTGAATTGAGTCATACGCTTCAATTTATAGTTTACAATCGATAATAAATTTTCACCTACATATCTGTTCAATAAAACACTATTAAGATAGTTTTGTGTAATCTTATACAAAAATTATAATCAAATTTAAACGACCGTGGCGTGGGTAAGGACGTGGGCTCACACGTGGGTTCGAATTTCCCAAAAATTTCAACAAATAAACGTATTTAAAAATAAATACTTAACAGCTCTGTGGACAGCTGGTCTAAATAATGTAAAAGATGTTTATTTTTTTCTAAATTAATATCGAGAAACCACAAACTATGAACTACTTATCCGCATATAAACAATATGCTTGTAGAACAATACGGAGCGAAAATATACGAAAAAAGAAAGTGTTATTAAAATGTTAAACCTTCTTTTGTGGACAATAAGAATAGGTAAAGCCTCCGACAATAGAGTCGTAACCAAGTTATTGTTTCATAGTAAAATGTAACGAAGACAATGGCTTGAGGACGCCAGCTCTCGTCATGCCAGGAGAATTCGTATTGGCAATAGAATACAGAATTACTGTCTCAGATTTGGCTCATCGACAACAACAAAGCATTTCGTACTTTATTATATGTCATTTAATGTAAGTAAGTATATATTCTACTGGATTTTAATTATCTATTAAATATACTTAGTTGTTATGTTATTTATTTCCTTTTGGAACTATCTAACTACATATAACTAACTACATATGTAGTTATACATTTTTTTACAAATTCAAAAACTTTTAATCTTTTTATTATTTTATGAAATAATAACCAAAATAGTGAAATCTTAGGTCTTCGCGAACATGGTTTAATTAATTTAAAAGTTACTGTCATGTTAATTTTGATTATTTTTGTCTGACGTCTTAAAAGCTTGTCACAGCGACAATGATGGCTATAATATCATATATAGTATGTATATCTACGAAACGTTTGTTTTTAAAGCAATAGTAATCATGTTGACCAGATTAGAAAAAACAAAAGAGCGGTGTTTTCTTAACATACAATTTATTTGTAATAATATCTCTTTTAAATGCGTATTATTTTTTCGCAATTTTACTCTGTATTAATAAACAAGCATTAGCTGCGTCACACACATTGTAATATTTGAAATTAGTATTGGAATTAGAAATAACAAAAAGAGTTAATTATTCACTGGAAATGTCCGGAAAAGCATTGATGTTAATTAATGTTGTTTGTACGACGTACGTAAATAGGCAAATAGATAAGAATTTTGAATGTGCAATTAAATGACAACATGTGTAACGAAACTAACAAACAACAGACACTCTCATTATTGTCATTGGACGCCCACGAACGTGACTCCACTCAGTTTCAGATGCCGTCGAAATAGAATGCTTTGAAATATGATTGTTTATGTTGAAAATCGTTAAAATCACCAAAGTGTTTATTGCACTTTAAAATGCGTTTTAATTCTTTATTGTCAATAAATAAAATTAAGACGTGAATTCTGCACTGATACGAAATTGCATTATACAAATGCAACATGCATTTATTAATTTATTTATTTTATTACAATATAATTTGATGATTAGATGTATAAAAAGATTGCTCATCTAAGAAGAGATCTCTTCCAGGCAACCAACCTCAAGATAGAGAGTAGTACAGAAGAGAATAACGGGAAGTACGAACAATAGATATATGCATAAATTAACATACATTATACTACATACAAACATATACATATATAGCATGTTTTTTAATAATACATTATATTATATTATAATTAGATTAGATATAATAATAGAAAAGACATAATTTTATACATATTTATATTTTGTTAATTTATAAAATAGGTATATATAATATCAATTGTTGTCTTTTATATTATTTTATTATATTATATGTTATTTTTTATATATGTTCCTATAGCGTTCTTATATTAGAATGTGTTGGTATTTCAATGCTATTTGAGTATATTCACTATGTTCTGTAGCAGAATAAAAATACTAAAACGATATATTCAAAAAAATATTGTTTTTTTTATTTAATGGGTTTTTAAAAAACCAATTAGAAATTAATATGTCAAAAAAATACTAATCCAACATAGAAATTATTTCTTTTATTTCTTTTAAATTGTCGTGAAGAATGATTAAAATTAAAAGTAGTCTCAAAACATAAATTCAGATGTCCAAAACAGCTGAATAAAATAAATTATTTCAAAATATATTCAAACATTACGTATAACCAATGATATTGCTAAACATCCTTACCTTGATTTATAGCGGCGTCCGTCGATTGATAAAACACGATTCAATTTTTACACTGACACAATGCATGTCCATAAAAATATCATCACGTAAACAAACATAAATAACAAAACCGGAATAGATTCAAAAAATATGATTGTTCATTTGTAAATGTCAATTTTATTGTTTTCACAACCTTTCAGGGTTTGAGTGAGAGAGAAATATAAGAAATAGTAAACTCGATGTATTAATTATATGTGAGAATTGCAATTATCTAGATTGGCACATATTAGCTAGGCTATTATTATATTTACTTATATTATTCACAACTTCGGAGTGATTACAACCAGTAGCGTTTCAAATACGACAAAGTCAACTATTTCATGATCACAACCAGTATTTGCTTGTATTGTTATGTTCCTTACAAAAAGTTCCAAACACTTAATTAAACTTTATCCGAAACACAGAAGAGATAAACTTTTAATACACCCATATTTTCTACATCTTTCCTAAGTTAGTTTCCTCTAATAAATTCCATCCCATTTTCCCGCGTATACACGTAACACACCGAAATAATTCATAATTGTAAGTTAGTTTGGCACAGTTGTGGAGGTTTTCATGATTCCACGTGACCGTCGACACGTTACGCGAGAGCGCGTTTTTCACGAGCACTGCATCCACTACTCTCGAGACACCGTTCGTTTACGTTTCATGATCATCTCTGTCGGTCGTGGAAACGCGCAGCTCCGCTCACTAAAACGTGATAACTCACTCAATTTCAGACTATAGGGGATGAATATAGTTTCGTAGTGAGTGCTGTCAACGAAACTGTGTTTTCGGTTTTAAAATGCAACGTATGCCGTGTTATATATATGAGCTTTACCACTAGGAACACGCGTTTCACACTACTACCGCTGAAAAACGAAACCTGTTGAAATGGGACAGTGGGCTATGTCAGAGAGAGATGACTATACGTTCGTAAGCTACGTCTGCGTTTTCAGCTTATTTTGTGCGTCGCGTGTGTGCGTGTGTGCGTGCACGTGAGTATTCGTGTGGCTACGATCAGTGAAATGGTGTTAGTGAGTTGTGGAAAACTCTCTTAGGGCGATTTTACATTGTGTGCTCTATGCAGTATGCATGTACATTCTTTTGTTTCATATTTCTCTACTAAACAAACTTCTAACCTGTTTTTTAATTAATACATGAAAGCTATCTAATACTAATAAAATTAAATATTATAATTAAAGTATTTATTCGAACTACGAATAATATATGTATAAGAGTAAAAATTTATTTAATTCAATAAATATAAACTCCTTTCATTTCATTTCATCTTACTCCGATGTATGCCATAATCATCTATCGCTCCCTGTTTAATGTGAATTATAAATGTATGTTATCAGCAGGTGCCGAAATAATTATTTTGAAGTGGCGTTAACCCCAATGTCAATAAGAAGCCACACAAACGCATGGCATAATCAAACAGCACGCAACTTTCTCATTGCTTTGTGGGTCGACTGAGAAAAGCGTAACGACACTGGTAAATTGTAGAACACCCGAATTTGTATTTTGCGTAAAGAGTATCTGTGTTCGTATTCCAGAGGGATGCGAAGGGAGGGCTGAGCGGGAAAGAGATGCTGCGAGAGTTTCCCGTGAGTACGCGTCGAGAGGTCGATGCCACCCCGTACACACACGCACAAACATCCACCCACCACCCTCTTCGGCGCCAGAAATCTATACCGCCTCTGACAGCTCGTTCCGATGTAACCATGTTCCCATCCACCATTATATCGAGAATCAATTGACAAATAGGCAACCTTAACGTTCGTACACTAACACACTGACAATGTGCCTCACCTCCCGACACCCCGCTGCATTGTGTTTGTATAACCAAGGACACGCGCCTGATTGAGGGCCGTTGTTTGTCTTTTTTAAAAGGCTCCTAATGGAGAAACCTCTACGAAAAGTCTTGGGACTGTTTAAGAGTTCAAGTCCGTTTCCATAACCTTTTTCGCAGTAAAGACTCTTCCATAGAGATAAGAGAAAAACAACATTTTTATTCTTTTTAAATTCACAAAAATACAAGTCAAATAAAGTACTTATTTACGCAGTTGTTTTTATAATAAATTTAATAAATGAAAAATACACACGTTATACATTATTAATCGAAAAAATCCAACAATATATATTTTTTCCCTAACTCAAAAAAAAACATATATAAAGATAAATAATCGTGACCCAGTTAACTTTTTCGTATATACAAAATAACGTCACTTTTTACCCCTTTCCGTGCCCAGTTGAAAGAAAATAGTAAAGCTGTGTGTAGCTTCCTCACCCTCCCGTGCCTTTCAAGGTCAGAGGATGAGTCCATGCTGTCTAGTGTTCAAACACTCACACACGCACACTGCACCGTGTCACTGGGTGAACGACAATGAAAATACTTTAAACGACCGTACTAAAAGGACCAACTATTTTTCTATTTATTTTTACATTTTTATTTCACAGTTATTTCAATTTAAACTATGTCAACGTACTATAATATTTTGATTCTATATTTTAACGGAATTTGGGGTTCTTCAAGTGCAGCCTGCATACCGGTTGTGACAGCTTCCATGGATTGTTCTGTGGCACCAGCTGGCTTAATATTAAGTGATGTGGCAGTATAAAAAAAATATTGAACACTTTCCTTGTTTATTACAGCTCAAATTCTTAGCAGACTTTATATCAACGGCAGAGATTAAAAAGAGTCCATATAAGTATGCCATTGTAGGGGTTTCTTACTGTATTTTTTATTCTATTGATTGATAATATTCTAACCCACTTACTGTCACATACAATTGACTAATATTAAATAAAATATATATGTAGAATATAATTATAATAAAAGAATATACATATAGCCGGATACAGAAATAACTCACGTCCAGAAGAGAGAACGAGCTGTCAAATAAATTGAAGGGACTAACCGTTAAAATAATTTTTCCTCCACGTTCCTATCGAGTACGGTTCAATGCACATTTCCTAAGGTTGTCTGCGCGAATTGAGTTAACTCATAATAAAGGGACCGGTTTATTTTATTCCTTTGAAATATCTGAATTTTATAAATAACTACTAAATAAATTGATCAATACATTTTATTATTATAAATTAAAACATATTTTTTAAACAATTGTTAATTTACTTTAAAGTTCATGTGACTTACTATCACATTTGTTTCTTATAATTACAATTAATTTATTTAAATAAGAACATTTAATTTAATGAAAACATTAACTATTTTACCTACTTACTTAAACAGTCTTATTAAATATTATTACATTGCTACTTATGCTAATCAAATATTCAAAACTTTTATCCATCAGCCAACAAAATACACGTTACAATGCGCGTTTTCAATGAAAGCATTGGTGTCAGTTTCATTACAAACGTTAATGTAACAACAAGAGTCAAAAGTATATATAACAAATTCACATTACCACAGTTAACATTATTTATTTGGAAAACAAAACGTTCCCGCTTTAACATAACCAGCTGGACATTTAGAGACACCAAATCCATGTCTGACATCAAAGGTTGGAATTACTCCATCACTTTTCTCTTGGACCATTCCCGTGTCTTCACCAAATCTCAAATCAGTTCCTAAATTAGATCTATGGTTATTATTAACTTCACTCCTTGGTTTATATTCTTTTACAACTAATAAAATTGTAATATTTTGTGCAGGTAAATCAATTTTACTTCTACTAAGAACACCACTTTCGACTAATATCAATATCGACGCGAAAATTGTAATAAAAATAAAATTCATTTTGTTAGTTTCGAATTGACTTCTATACGCGTATTAATTGTTTATTATAATGACTAAGAAATTATGCGTTCATGTTTTTATATCAAAAATCCCACGCAAGGCTTCCCCTTTCAAACGTCATCGTCTGAATCACTGTGGAATAACGAATTACGTGTTGAACTGACAGATTGAGTTACACGCAGTAACGTACTATATTTTCTTATTAACTATAGAGTCTCAAAATAAACGCGACAGAAATCGGAATATATTAGTATTTTAAATAAGTTGTAGCCAATAGAGTAAGTGGACTGTATCAATGAAAACTCTTGAAAATTTTATTTACACTATATTACCAATCTCTTATAATCTAAGCACACACATCCGTTCCCATTCGCAACCAACATCGAAGTCCTCGCATTCGCACGTCCCTCGCGTTCCTCTTTTCTTTCATTCCAAATTCAAATTTACAGTTTATTTATAAAATATATACACTATTAACATCGCCGCTGCAACCTCTTTTCTGTCGACGACATAAGTCAAAACACTACCAAAAATCAACATTAAAAATAAAACCTATAGGTACATAAATTGATATTATTATTGAATTGATATATCTCGAGTTTTTTATAGAAAAATGGTTGTTATTTTTCACATGAGATTTTACGTGTGAATTAAAATTTTATAATCTCTTATTGAGTTTTTGCCCAAATACTCGACATTGGCAGAATTGTCTTCATTAGACAACTGA
Source organism: Tineola bisselliella (assembly GCA_028551675.1). Classification (NCBI taxonomy): domain Eukaryota; kingdom Metazoa; phylum Arthropoda; class Insecta; order Lepidoptera; family Tineidae; genus Tineola; species Tineola bisselliella. Next base: position 84,569 of record JAPWLS010002266.1, on the reverse strand, counting down.
GGCCATTAATAAAGAAGAAGAAGATATTTCTCTATATATTTCTTCTTTTTGACGTGTGATAATATATTTGTTCATTAAATTGTATAATTATATTATATAGTGTATGTTCAGGTATACCAACATAAACAATAACAATGCTTGTATTATTAACACATGATTGTAATAAATTATTTAGTTTGATTTAATTACCAGCATATGCGATCAACTTTCATAATGAACACAGTACAGAATACAAAACTCGTCATTTAGCAATTTTCCGAAATATTTATACTGGCTGTACTTTTATATGTAAACAAAAAAAAAATCTTGTCTTTTACTTTTAATCAATTTTTTTATTATTATTATTACCTAATAACACATAAAAAATAATACAGAGTAAGCGAGTAAGGAGATGGCGGCCTTATCGCTAAGAAGCGACCTCTTCCAGGCAACCAACTTTGACATACAGAGAAATGCAGAAGACAAATAGCGGAAATTATAATTAGATACAAGTATAGATAAAGATGAACTACACACAATACATACCATGTTACATAGATACATAGGTACATAAGATAATAATGACAATAATAATACTATAATACACATAAATATAAATAAATACTAGGAAGAGAGATAATATTCTTTTAAAGATTTCTTAAAGATGGGAAGAGAAGGGTTTTTACCTAATATAACACACGTATTGGGAAAATCCCTGGGAATATAATTAAATTATAATATTATATTATTATTATGTATTCAGATAAACTATTGCATTTATATTTAGAATTTCCCTGTATTTGTAGACAGACAAGACTGGTACGTCCTAATGTACTACCACTCGTGACGTCACGTAATTAGTAATAACTTAAATAGCTACAAAGTAACCGGAGTATAACATGAAGAGTGTATACTGTCAACCTTGCTAACATCATGCCGAACTATAAGGTAAAATAAAAACAAAAAAAGTTCAATGCAAGTTAGTTTAGCTAAATGAAAATCATTGATAAATAATTGACACTAACTAAAAAATCGGTTAAACTATGAACGTAGTAGATTGAATCAAGATGATACATAGCTTAGACTGGTTTCATTTTCATTATAATTTAATTCACATTTGACTATATCTAATCTTTAGTTAAACTATTCTTCAGTTAAAATATATTTGGTATAACGGTTAAATGTTTACTAAGCCTTTCATCGGTACTTCATCCAATTCTATTTTGAATCCTATTTGCCTATTTTCACGCACATTCAGTAACATTATTTATACAACTTTCTTTAACTCATGAAAATTGAGTTATCACAATGGGTAGATTGCATTTAATTAAATAAAATTTGACAGTTAAAAATCCTGTCTTCATTCACTTTCAGAGGGCTTGAGGTAATATCTTGCCCACATCTTAGGTCTTATCCCACCACGAACACACGAAATAATATGACTCTCACTCGGAACTATAGTGCAGTGATTAACCAGTCTATTACGCAGAAGTATCGGCAATCGAAGCAAATATATATTCATCATATTTATATACCTACATATAAAAAGAACAAAATAATATTTCATATTTAAACTCCTTAGATTCAATAGTGCATAACCCCGTACCACGTGTGCGTAAAGTTAATAACGTACTTTGTATGTAAAAACAGCACCTCCGGCCCTATATGCCGATGTGATCTCCAGACTTGATAAACTTAACATATGAGCAAGATTACTTAGATTATAGCAACATGTATGGCTGAATATTGTCATAATAGTTGAAACCGCGCTTCAAGATATACAAAGACTTAAGGAATTGATAATCTGCTAGTGTTTATACATCCCTTTCCCTCTTCCAACACTAACTTAACATCAAGCGTCGTCATATACTATAAAGAAAACTATAGATATTATTTTAAAAAAAAAAACATTTATTTGATCGACAATTTACAAAATCTAAATTCTAAATATTAAAATTAAATATTATAAAAATTAAGAGTCAATATCAGATTACACTAACCTCTTTATCTAAAAAAACAAATGGATGCGATTTAATATAATTTAAAACACGCTATATAAATATAAGTGTTCCAATAAGAATAATAATAATAATAACTCTTTATTGCACACATTATTAGAGAATAAAATAAAAAAAAAAAAAAAAAAAAAAAAAAAAACAATAGGCGGCCTTATCACTCAGGATGATGTTTAGGTAGTAAATCGCGAATTTAATTGGGGTTAAGGCTGCAAAAAAAGCAAAATATAATAATATGATATGATGATGTAAGAGAATGGAATATAATATAACAGGAATAGGTATTTTATACATGATTAATTGTATATTTAGTTTTTGGTTGGAATATCTATTGAATTAGTAATAAAATTTATAAAAAGTTAATTATTATTCCTTGATGCACCCATCATTATAACATCGACATTTATAGAATATTAGTCATCTATACAACGAAAAAATAATTAATTGTTACCAAAGTTATATGTAGCATTATAATCGGTTATTAAAACTTGTATTAACGCTTAAAAGACAGAAGCAGTTATTAAAGCAGAAAGAACTCTGAAATTTAATAATTAGAGAACAATTTCACTGAAGTTAAATTTTCTAAATTTATTTAAAATTACAGTAATGCCCCGTTTTACGCGAGGGATACGTTCCAGAAAAAATCGCGTTAACTGAAATTCCCGCGACTATAGAGAAGTTGAATGACTACATTATGTTTATACGCACTCTTTCGCGTAATTTAATAATAAATTTGAATTTCGCGTTATAGTGAAAGCGCATAACGGGGTCGCGTAAAGCGGGGTATTACTGTAATACTTTTGCAAAAATATACAAAAATACAATACATATAAACATCACCATTCGATAAACTTCCTAGTGTCAAATTTACAAATGACTAAAAACACCCAAAAGATTAATTTCAAATAAATATTACACAGAAAAATAGCAGTCAACACCTGTTTCGCAGATTCGCCCGCCTCGTGTCGTTGACCTTTTATCGTTATGGAATTTTGTTTCGCGGCACTTGATAATAGTCAGAACTTTTCTGCAAACTGTAAAACATTCGAAAGATCAGATTAAGAATCATCGAAGTATACGTGATAACAGCTACATAAAATAATTTAAATTACTTAAATATTCGTACAATACAATAAAGTACGTATACAATAAAGATTACAGAGACTTCTAATGTGATTTATATGTGTTGCTCTAATGTACGATTATTAAACAGATATTATAATTACATCTGTACAACTTTAAATTGTTAAATGGATCATCTACAACCACACCGGCTCCAAACGACATTAATCGAAACATGACAACAAATAGCCGTAAAATAATTTGCAGAACTACATAATATTTATATAAATTTCTAAAAATACAATTGTGTAAACAGCCTTCATAACAAACATGAGCAAAAATAAACACCACAATATTACAAAGAGCTCATAAACACGTCATATGCAATGAAAAATTCACAGGAATACCGCAATGAATCTGGTTCCCGGGCATAAATTACTCGGACTAGACGCCACGTAATAATGTTCCCTGGTGTGCCTCCAGCGTTTTACCTCAACTCTGACAACCTAACTAATTATACTAACTTTTGCATAAAGATTTTTGTTCCTTGTCTTTACAACAATATTCTAGGCTATGTTAAAGTAAGTTTTTAAAATTAAATTAGGCACTTTTCACTGCACCAATTAACTTCAGAAAGTTTGCATTTAATACCTGTATTTAAAAAAAAGATATAGTATTTAAGGTCTAGATGGTACATAAATAAATAAATACATTAGGACATTCTGTTCTATGGGTATCAGACCTAGGACATTACAAACATATAGACTCAAACACGAAACAAATACTTACCTTTTGAATAATATCATATAAATATTAGATAGAATTAAAAATGTGTTACGATCGGAAAATGAACTCGGGACCTCTGTAGAACAGTACCCTCACCTCGCGTCACAGAAATCATATGTCTACGCTCTCCGGTTATTATACCCATACAGGTTTTATGTGTATACAACATATGACAATTTATAATATATGTGTGTATATGATTTTTTATTATAAGTAAACGTTTCACGAATTTCCCAAACGCTGACAGTGTCACGAAAGATGTCAGCAGTCAATAATGGACCTCAACCCTTTTTAGCAAGTAAACCTTAATAAAAACTACCAAACAGCGACTTCACGTTGGTTTGCTGACCTACTAAGGTTTATCTATACGGGATTGTCCGCAATCGTCACTCTGGGCGGTCTTTGACTTGTCAGTTGCTTGTCACGTAATTCGACTCAAGGTCAACATATATTTATTTGCAATTCTTTATAAATATTTAAAAATATATATGGAGCGCGATAAAAGTTCTTATTTGATTCCTACAAGATTTTCAGAAAAGAAACTTTGACTATTTTACATTGCTAACGACCCCATATAGTTGCCCCTTTAATTGAAGGTCCGTATAGAACTGTCTCTCTTGATCTCATTTCCTCGTTCGAAGTATTTATGAGGGAACAAGGAAGGTTCCATTCCGTTAAATTTGAATAGGAATAGCCCATTACACCGTCTGGAAGAAATACTTATCCACTATGGCCATTCTTGGGCATAGTTTTCATTTTTGTTATTCAATTGTTACCAAACAACGTGCACACAAGGCATACATTTAAATGTATCTACGGTTTATTTATATTATTTTAATAAGTTTTAAAATATTTTAAATGAACAGGATAGTAAGGCAGATCGTAAAGTTGTTTAGATATTATTATTTTTATTTTGCTAACTAAACATAAAATGCAATGAAGTCAGTAAAATACAGTGAATTGTCTCATAGACGACGTTGTTAACGGTCTCGGCCTAAATTTACAATATTACCCTTTAGGATGTCCCTTTCTCGTCTTATAAATATTTATTCATTTCTATCAAAGGGTCAGTCAGTATTTTCCGCACTTCAAGCAAAAAAAAAATAATTAATGGTTACATTTTTTCGTATAAATAAAACATTTCCTTTTATTTATAGTTTATAACACTTTTTGATGTCTTGTTGTTCGGGAGCTGCTTAAGAATGTTATTATCTAAAAAAAACTTCCTTTAATATTTTCCAAATTATATAGTATCATGAATTAAAGACACTTGGAACAACAATATGACTCTTAGCTTAACGGTTGCTGTTTACTCCGTCAATAATTTATCTAGTTATTTGGTTTACGCCACGTTTTTCTTTTGACATGGCTGCTCTAGTATATTTAACCCAATGAATAACATATAATTATTTTCGTAAATAAAAACAATAATTGACAAACACCATCCAAATGCTAAAATCCAAAACCCGTACCTCAAATCTATCAATGTAATTGGAACGAAGAGTGGCGATTCATGAAAATGATATTTTTTCCTCTCGTTAAAATCCATATCATCCATATGTTTGAATAGAAGCCCACTTGCAGCAATATCATATACTCTTTTGTTCATAGACTTTAGAAATGGAAAACCACGATGGAAATACATAGTTTGCCATGTGATTGCAAACGTTCTGGGTATAGTAAAGATCTTTAATGAACCGTCCGGTTCAGCTAACTTCCACATGTAGCTTTTGTGATATAAACTTGAACTCATAGTGAACAACGATCTGTTATACGCGTTTTTAACTTGAATCAAACAATGCAGAGTTGATTTACATACTTGCCTTCGTTCGGCAAGCTTCAATGTATGTGTGTCATTCAACATCTTCAAATACCCAGCAACACCTGGACTTACTATTAACTCTAAATCCGATTCAAATACTTCTTCGATTTCTTTCATTTGATACCTCGGTTTTGGACTTGTACTTTCTCTAAGCAAAGATGCTTGAATCACACAATATAACAATATAATAAAAATATATAAACTCAACGCTATGAATCTACCCGATATGGAATTTCTAACATATTTTACATTGACGGTACTAAAAAATAAGCACCACACATATAGAACGCTTTTAACATTATCGTGTTTACAATTAGTAAAGACTGAAAACTTTATTATCATAACACAGAAAATGATAAAGTAAATAAGAATTAACGCTGAAGTTACATAGGAAAGTTCCGTTGCAACAGCCGACCAAGTATCGAAGGTAGTTGCTCGTGGTATAACTAATAAAATTTGGTCGACAATATATGGAGCTAGAAAATCCAAACCTCTAGTCCTGAGCCAAGTAAGCATGTGGCCACCACAAGCACCCACTATTGTTGAGTCATCTTCAATATATTTCAACATGCCAGTATATGTATAATTATCAAGAACTCTACCAAAATCCTCTATTTTTCCATAATCAACGAGTTCTATTTCAAAACCCTCAGAGTGTGATAGAAGTTTCAATAAATACTCATCAATGCCCAAAACATTTTTGTCTTCACCACGAGATAGTGTCGTAAAAGGAGAATAGAAATGCGAGATCATTTTTATTTTGCATCCGTTAAGTTTTCTAGGAAAATTATTTTGGAATATATCACTATCGTCGTTCAGGTCACTGCATGACGTTAAAACGTTAATTGTTCCTATTTTAGATCCAACGCACACTTCTGACCAATCAGGTGTGCTGGATAACACGTAATATTCCTTTTGAAAACTAAATTTAGCAATAACTGTCGAATTAAATAAAAACTTATCCATTAAAAAATGAAAAATTTCCTTTACGTCATCGTCTATAGTTTGTTTGAATATTATAATAAACTTCGCTGTTGGATTCCATAAAGAATCTCTTCTGGAACTTTCGATGCCTTCTCGTAATTCAGCAAAATCTTGACATATAACCAAACACACTTCATTATACACAGTCCTGTTGGGTTGCGTGAGTAGAGTTCTAGTAACGATGCGAACCCCTTTGATTCTATGAAATGATTCAAATACGGTACTATGGTTCAAGTTAAATGTTGTGAGATCAACCACTGGTCTGTCTATTTTGTTCACAAGATTCGAAATAATTTTTGTAGCACATTGCGCTAGTAAGCTATAAGAATTGTTTATTTCAGAGAATCCTACTTTCGCATCACAAATTCGAAATAAAACTAAAGAAGCTATAAAATATTTGTAATTCATTATTGGAACTATTCCATACAATTGGACTATATTCCCGAATAGTCGTAAAGTTAATGCGTTAGTTCCATATTAATGTATTTAATGTAAAGGTAACAAATTATCTACGTAACATTTGCCTTACGTATTATTATACTACAAAATAGTAGCTTTTACAACGATTGTTACTGGTTAAATTGTACGTAATGTTCCAACAGCGCCTATAATTTAGGTGAAGGCTCATCAATTAGGTTAATTTCATTCAAAAGAATACATTTTCAATGTGTACACAGAGGAAAGTTTTAAACATTATTAAAATATGTTTATGTCTTATTACAACATTAAGTTGATATCTGCTTTAACCAATGATTACAATTAATAGGTTAACATAAAAGTGTTTGAATTTCGATTATTCATTATCGATAGTTCGATTTTTCATAGAACAATATTATGAAAAATAACAAATACATTATGTATCTAAAACATATAAAACAAATGAAGTTTTGTTTTTATTAACTATTATATTTATTTATTATTATTTAAATAAGATGAGTTATAAATATGATGTTATACATTAATTACAAATGTATATGAGTTATGCATATTATATTTAAACTTCTGATCGATATCGACAGCACGAAATTAATCTTTAGAAAAATTTCATAAGATTTTTCATATACAATAAATGTTTTATTGCCAATAACTACTTAATGAAATCATGTACCTATTATTATAAATTACAATACTTTATCTCACTATATTAATTAGAAAAGAATCACGTAAACTATTCGTAATTTTACATTAAACATATTAGTATAAATTCAATATTACATAATTTATTTTCTTCTTCTTTTATTAACAGCCTCAGATATCTATTAAAGACAATTCTGCCAATGTCGAGTATTCGGGCATTATAAAATTTTAATTCACACATAAACCCTCATGTTAAAAAAAACAATTATAAATTCAGAATTTATTATCTGTATAAAGTGAATTTTAAATTTCCCGCTAAAATACAATATTTTTGAACGTAACATGCTAATGTCAACAAATTTAGTTCAGACTATCATAGCAAGTCCATATATATTTTATAATGTACTGTACTATATACGTTTCTCAGTTCTATTCTTTATATAATTTAGATCACATATAAGCTATTACATAATAATTATGTTAGTAATACTTAAATAATAATAATATATTTACTTTTATTAAAAATTCAACAACTCGGATGATATGAACGCAGATATTTGACAATTCAAAATTCTTGTTAAAATTCTCCAACTTTAAGCTATGATCTCATGCGTATTTTATCTTCAAATCTTTCGATTGTTTATATTATATATATAGAAAGGTGGAGTTATAGATAATTACTTGTGATAAATGTTAAGAAACAGTAGATCATTATGCAACAGTCTCCGTTTGAGAACATTTTTAATATTATTGGTGGTATAGCAGAGGGTAATGAAAAACCTATGAAACATGGGTTTTACAATGCGTTTGCGTTGCTTATATTAACGTTATGTTGTGCTGCACTTTATGTACTATTTTTGATACTAGAACCGTTTTTTAAACCCCTCTTTTGGGCATTATTAGTTGGCTCATTGTTGCACCCATTTAAATATAAACTTTCAAAAAAACTGAAGAGCTGGTTTGAAGATTTAGACAAATCCAATACATCAGTCATATTTGGACTTACTATTATTCCTGTGAACTTTGTTAACTATGTTTCTGATACTGTTGGACATCAATTTATGAAGCATTATAAGGTAATATATGATTATTCTCTGCTAGTTGTAAAATAATACTGAATAATAGTGATGTGTTATTTACAGCTGGTATTAGGACTTCTCTCTGGTATATTTGTATTACCATGGATGTACAATTCTATACCACGAAGCTTTGCCTGCTTATTTTGGCAGTTTGCAGGATTCATTGGATTTTCAACAACATTATTCATCAATTTGTGCAGTTCTTACATTGTAAGTATATATTACAACTTTTTCAAATTGGTATATTCGAAATTCTATTTTCTTACAAATGACATATGTATGGCTAATTTCTTGTAATTTCTTATCATCATATGCCTTTCCGAAGTCTTAGTAAATTCAGTCCGACCACTTCCTAAAAAGCTTCCTTACATAAAAAAGACTTTCAAAATAATATCATCTTACATTAGCTCAAGAATTTATAAATGTAAATGATTATTAACATTTCATTAAACACCCCCTAACTTTTTGAGATTGTCATTTCCCTGGTGACTAACCACCCATGGCCTATATGATTCATATTAATATTATTTTTTATTACAGACACTAACAATAACTACAGCATACTTTATAAGTGTATATGCTATGTGGACACCAGAACGTGCACCATTCTTCAGAAGAGCTTCCATACTAGTTTGGTTGGTGTTAACAAGCTTCATTGCTGGGTTAAGTGGATCTTTTCAGGTGTACATGTTTGTTGTGTTACAAGCTTTTGGTGTGACTGGATTTGTTATTGAGTTATTGGATACGCATAAGAAAATCAGATTAACTGGTAAGTAATATACATTTCATTAAATATTAGAAGAAGAGGAAGTCATTTAATATAATATTTATATTAAATCAATCTGGCAGAATCTAATGCGGAAACGCATATATAAAAGTTCAACACATCAAGTAAAATTCAATAAACTGATTGAAGATATGATTAAGAAAAAATAACCCAACCTAAACAAATATCAGTGGAGAGGTATCTATAGAAAAAATTCACTGTTAAGCACTTATAAATTTCATTAAAATTTAGTTTTATACTATTTTGTAATGTCTATAACCTGCAGTTTGTACTTTACGCATTGAGAGATCAAATAATGCATAAATTTTATGCAATATTTTATTTTAATTAATTTTTTTTTCCACATTAAACATTTTCGTAATGAATCCCGTACCCATGTATAGCTAAAGGAAGGAACAATACACCACAAAAACGCCCATAGTATGTAAACAAAGTATAAGTAATTGGTTTTTTTTAATCTGCATTCATTATAAATTGAAAAAATAATAATAGCCCATTACATGTTGTTCTTTTTTTAAATTTTAGATCCAGCTGCATCTATTTTGTTGGCACTAAACAGAGTACTAGCGAATGATGACAAAGACGAAACAATAAGGAGCGATACGTCAAGTGAGAAAGAATCACCGAGCTTGGAGGGGGGTGATACAATCTTAACAGAAACTGACCATACACCGTCCCCAATATCAGAAATAACAGAAACCAAGTCCTCGTCAAGTGATGTGAATAATTCACCAAAACATGCAAAACTAATTTTTAAAAAGAGAACCATGTCAGAGCTTCCGCTAAATACACGACCAAAGTCACCATTTGAAAATAAAATTTTAGCATCGTTTAGGCAAAGGTCATTGGATGAAAATTATATAAAGAATAATTTTAATAGTGATGATGAAACGGCGTTGTATTTCAAATTGTTGTTTTATGGATGCACATGTATGTTGATTTGGAAGTATATTTGGTTATTGCCAGTCATGTTGTTCTTTCTAGCTATTCATGTATTGAAGAGGATCTTAGACTTTTTTGGAGTTTGGCTGTTTTGCGAGAATCAATATAATTGTTTAATTTCTAAACTTAAAGGCTGGTGGAAAGATAGGTAATCATATTGTAATCATTTTACAAAATAAAAAGGTTACTAATGAAAAAATTGCAGCATTACAATTTTTGTTGCAGACAATCAGCGTTAATACCAGCTCATGTACGAGGTATTGTTAAAATTATGTCGACATTTAATGACAGTATACGACGTATGTGCTACGATTCAGTGGATACTGTGTCTACGTGTTTCGTTATAGTTGGTCTGATTTTATTCACTATCTCTGCTACTATTTTTATTATTATTCAGGTAAATATGTTTAAATAAATACTTCATACCTTAATTGCCACTAAATTTAAATCTTAGAGTGTTTACAAATAGGCCATATTAATAAAAAAAGGTCAGGTCTTATTGACATATGTCCATATTGTCTTTGTCTTCTTGCCCTTGACCCAGTTTCTGTTAATATAAATTACTATTTGATATTAATTTTCAGATATATTCCGAAGCGATTGTGGTGATACAACTCAGTGGTAGTTTATTAAATAGCACGATTGTTCAAAACAGCGAATTGCATGCCTATTTACCTGAGGGATGGGAGGATAAACTCGACTCTCTTATTGACAATGCATATACTTATGGAAGAGAGGGGATTTCTACATCGGTAATGGCTATTATATTTTTCTCTCTTAATATAAATTAATATAAATGAAAGACATCCTATAGTTGAATGGGATGTATGGTCAAAAGTATGTCGTGTTCACAAATGATTGTTCTCCAGATCAAAAACATATTGAAAGAAGGTGATCCAGAGAAAATATCACGTGTGGAACAACAGATTTTGGACTTATGGGACCGTGCGTATCAGAGTTGGGTGTCGGGGCATTTTCAATCGTTTGGGCCTAATGTCGATAATACCGCAGTCCAAGATTCTTGGGAGAACTTTGTTGATAATATTACTAAGACTCCAGGTATGTATTTATATATAAATTAAATTAGTTCCGCTAATGGCCTGTAGATGGCGCTAATATAATCCTGTATCTCACATTTAATATTAACTGATACATTATAATTGGCATATGACAGTAAGTATGAACAGTTGTCAGGTAGTAATCGTCTTCATTTTGCAGACTTGGTTCTTGTTCACTTTTTCCTTGTTTACAAATTGTCATAATTTTTGTAGGCATCTTCGACATATCAGGCATCATAGCATGGGTCCAAGCAAATGTCGGTACATTGACAGCGATTGCTGGTAGCATATGGGCGCCTTTAGCAAGTAATGTATCGCTTCTAGCCGGATCTGTTGGGGCGTTCACGTCGCTCCTTTTATGTGGTGGCGGTGTTATTATCAATTTTCTTATTAATTTGGTAGGTTTTTATTACTATTTACAAATGTCGTATTCTAGAAGCATCACAGCTACTTTATATAATACTTGAATTAACGTAATATCTTTTTGGAATTTGAAGTAGCCATATATAACAAGAAGTTAGTAGCACTTTCTTAGGTTATTCATGAACATGATTTAACTAGTTTAAATCTTAAAACAACCTTGACAGAATAGCTTATAGCTTTTGAAATGTCAAATTAGAAACAAATAAAAGCCAACCTTGATGGTGTACACTCTTAACATTAAGCTGGACTTCTAAATTTGAGTTAGCATTATTTTTCAGGTTGTATTCTTCACAACACTTTTCTATCTTTTGGCTTCGAGTAATGCGCTCTACAAGCCAGTGGAGGTCATCACACAAGTGCAGCCTAACTTTGGTCCACGACTTGGCATCGCTTTGTCTGTTGCTATTAATCAGGTAGGATGTTAACCATTAAGTATTTTTGGAGTTTCTTTTTTATATTATATACCTTTTTTATTTGACTTGTAACTTAAAAAACTATGCAACTTACTACTGCGCTTATTTTGTTTGTTTTTAATCCAATATTTCTCAAGTTTTGTAGCCATAGTGATAACATTTATTATAAAAATATGGTCGTTTTGTTAAACAGGTATTCCGAGCTTCTTTTAAAATGGCATTATTCTACGGCCTCTGGACTTGGCTGGTTCACAATTTATTTGGTGCACAAGTGGTGTATTTACCTTCCGGTTAGTGACTATTTTGTTTAACCTTCAAGTTTGGTGCCATTTGCGTGCATACGTTGGCAGACAGTGGTCCATTAATACCAAATTGTTTTCCAAAATCAGTTAAGAAATATTGATATGCTTGGATTCGGATCAGAGCTTTTTAGTGATCGGCGTGACGTCATCAGTAAAACGTAATCATTTTAACTTTCATGTTTAAATTATGTCATATTTTTTAAGTAAACAATTTGATTGTGTATTTGTACGTATTTCTCGTTTTATCAGTCGCGTGTTTATTAAAGAAAACATGAAAATAATGTTTAAAATTTCTTCTCTTGTGTGCTTTTTTGCTCTTGCTAACTGTGAGAGGATAAATTTTACAAGTTGCCAAAGTGAAGGTTGGAATTGTACTGATGGCGCTCCCTTTGATATTACGTATAAATGTCCGGAATCGGATGCGGTAAGTTGTTTATTTAAGTTTGATATGATAAATAATAATAATTGCTATTCATAAAGTTGAAAACCTTAATATGATAAATCAGGGATAACATGCAATTTTTTTTAAGATTCGAATTTCAAAATTATTTATTAAAACGGGTGTTTTACCTGACATTTTTTTAATAACGACACGTAGAGATTTGAAAGTGTTAATCTGTTTTTAATTACAGGAATATACAATACATGTAAAAGACTATTACACAGAAACGATAACAGACCTAACTATAATAAATTGTAAAGACATAAAAGTAGTACTCGATTGTCCAATATTACAAAATCGATCGAGACTTCAACATTTTACAATAAAAGATTGCGAAAAGTTAGAATTCATGTCTTTGTCAGAGACTTCACTAATACAAACACCTCCAACACTAACAATTAAGGATGTAAAAGAAATAAATGCATTGCCAAATGGTTTTATAAGTACATCTGAAAGTGAAACTGCAATGAGATGCTCAGGAGGTGTTCACAAAAGTTTAGTAATTAAGAATACTAAAATAAACACAATAGAGAATAACGCAATAACAAATGTTTTTGGAGTTAGAATTGAATTCGATAATGTTGATATCGATGTAATTGAATCTGACGCTATTAGTATACGCATGGCTTCGGAATCGGAGTTTATACTTAACAACAGCAGAGTTGATTTAATAGAAGCAAACGGGGTCACAGTTGCGGCAAATCGCACCATTATTAATGATAATATCATTGTAACTTTAAATCAACATTCGTTTAATTTAACTTCAGATGAAATTGAAATGGAACGCAATTTATTTATGGAAATTAAAGAAAATGCTTTTGTTATTGAATCTACAAATATTGATATAAAGGATAATGTAATAAGTAATTTACGCAGAGACGCTTTGTCCGCCATCAAATGTCGGAATAACAGCAGCAATGGTTATATAAACTTTACAAATAACAAAATCCATAGAATGGAACCATACTCCCTTTTATTCGATTACAACAGCTGCAAAAATGTAAATGCAGTTATAGCTTTCACAAACAACAAAATAAATTGTAATTGTCAACATGCTGCTTATTTACATGCCAATGAAGTTGATGAAAAAACTGAATTAAAAGCCATGATTTTGGATAATAAAAATAACAATACTTGTTTGTCTGCACCGTGTTATTTGCCATTGGAAATTATAAAGACTTTGGTTGATGGTGATATGTGTAGATTGAATTTAAATGATCAAATAAAATGTCTGCTTTATAGTGATAATAATACTATTATAAATAGTCCTTATTCGGATGAGGAAACATCAACTACACTGTCTTTCTATATAATACGACAGGCCAATGAGGTGTCTGATAATTTATCAACAACTGATCTCGATAATATAATAAAGGATGGTAAAATTAATATTACAAATAGAACTATAGTCAAAGTGGCCTTTGATCCGGTGAGAGGTTTCATAGATTCATTGAGAAATACTAACGTTTCTTCGAAAACCGAACCTGAAAATAATGATACGGAAATGTATGAACCGGCCAACAATCGCGGCCGTGTCGAAGATCAACATAAATATAATTTTGAAAAAGATAGGGAGAAAGCTTCGAATTTTTATAAGACACGCAGTTAAGGCTCAATAAAAATTAATGAAATATGTTTTTGTATTATTTTGAGGACATCTCCCAAGATCCAATCTTATTATGGGATTATTATTATAAGGGGATCACATTTTTAGCCTTGCGTGAACCGCCGAATTATTTCCAGTGTTAGCCGCTGTATTAGGCGCGGCACCGTTCCTCGGCCCTTACTTAGCTGGCATCCCTGCCGCCCTGGACGTGTGGTTGCAAGGGCGGCCAATGGCGGCATTGCTTTTGCCCCTCGTACAAGCAGCCCCGATGGCCTTCCTCGATGCTGCAGTATATGCCGAAATTAAAGAGTGAGTGTTGGTTTCTTTTATTTTTCTAGAAATTCCTCGTTTAATATTGGCAAAACAATATATTTTAATTAACACAAGGTTATCATGTTAGGGTTATCTCGGGTTGGCTAGATTTTTTTTCTCACATACAAGTAAAATCATTTATTAACTAAGTTAATTGTTTTATTGCATATATAGTAGTAAGATTTCACGCGAAGTATTTTCCTCAGACTAGCAATTGAGCTATGAGTCCAGAAAGTCTATGTTTATAGCAAATTTTTGTTATTCACAGTGGAGGTCATCCCTACCTAACAGGGTTGGCCATAGCGGGCGGTATATTCTATTTAGGTCCAGAGGGAGCAATTCTAGGACCATTGCTCCTGTGCTGCCTCATGGTTGTGCTGCATTTGTCTTCGGCATTCTTAAGAGATACTCCTTCGGAGGAACGCGCCGCTTTGCACTCCCGCGTCAGGTAAAATTTAACACGGCGGTTTTGATTGTAAATAATTTTGGTTTTTATTTAGATATTTAGTTTTGTCGATAACCATTTTTCTATACAAGACTATGTAAAGTGTTAGGCAGACTGACGCTGGTTATTAGTTCAATCTAACGTCTCAGAATACTGACCTAATCGCATTTCGGAGTCGGCTTGCAAGAGAACAGAGGGGTCTGTCTTGTCAATCTAATCCAGATAACGGTATCCAAAAATTGTTACTATTATTTCTCTAATGGCGGGGCGGTCGTGTTTTGTTTTTAATTTTATTTAATTGTTGTTTTTAAATTAAGGATTAAGAATTTGGCATGTCATTTATCTAATTTGTAAAGATTTAAACAGATTGTGCATTTTTAGTTTTATTGTTTTTACATTGAATATTTAGTTACTAATGACATTAACTGCATGCTAATTAATATTTTATTCTAATTTTAAAATAAGCTTAAGTTTGTTTTTAATGAATCGAATTCGTTTGTGCTAACAATTCTTTGACGTAAAACGTAGATATCCTAGGTTCAGAAAAGTGAACTTAAATGTAATATAATTTTCGACCGAATCCAGTTTCTAGAGGAACCAAACGATCAAAGTACGTTCATATAATAACTAAAACACAAATTGGGAGCTCTTGAATTCAATGTCCCACTAATCACTAGTTTATTGTGGTCTTGATTCATTTAAAAGCGACTCACTTTAATAAATATAAATCTGTTTCAGGCTCGGTGCTTATTTATGATGGGATGCATGCCACACTAATTGTGAATGTGACATTATTAACAGCCAATAGAATTGCATGAGTGTCACGTCATAACATAATGACAAGATGCTATTGGTCGTTGCGAAGTTTAAACGGAAGTATTTTTTTTATTGACTGATTTCGTATTAATATTTAAAATACTCATTTTTTATTAAATATTAATAATTATTGCATGGGTTTAACAGAGACATTATTTGCAGAAGAAATAGTACAATAAATTAGTGCCAAAAATATTTCCATTTTTAATTGAAACTAAAACATGCTTTTTCATATTTTTTTTAAAGTCATAATATAAAAATCTTAAAAAAATTTCACATATTTAAAAAAAAACGTTGTAGAAAAGTTTTATAACTAACTTAATCTCCATATTGATAATTAACTCACCTTATACAATCTGATTTCTAATAACAGTGTTTATTTTTCTTATAGAAGTGTATAATTACTTAAAATCATAATTAAAAGTTAGAAGCTTGATGTCCTCCTCATTAAATACGCTATTATAGTGTTATTTAAACAAAAATCTCTTTTATACTAGTCTTTATTTACTACGCTACGTACTTCAATTAATAATGACAATAACAATTAATGTACAAAGACGGTGCTTTGAATTCAAAACAGGATATCTCGTGCTTCAGGTATATAGATCAGTGATTCTCATTTTGTCGCGGCATACTTAACGATTAACAGTTAACACAAAGAAAAAGAAATGCTTAAAAGTTGTTTACTTGTCTAATACACTATTTAAAATATATACCTATGTGTGTATAACAAATTAATTAGAATACTTTTAATGAGAAATTTGAGCTTGGTATATTTCTGAAATTTGGCGGCACACAAAAGTTGAGTATCACTGACAGTTACAACGTACACTTCGTACAGACGTGACGTATTCACGTGCGTGTCGGTCAACACGTCATTAAATCGCTTGCTGAATGATACACATTGCACATTGTTATTGCTGTTTAATTATAAATTAGACCATTAAAATTAATTATGAAGTACGTAGCTTTAATTTAAGTGATTGTGAAGAACTAGGTGCTTTGTTTGTTAAATGTGTTCTCTAAAGGTTATGAAATAAAAATAGTCGAAATTTTTGTTAAACAAAAATAATAATAACGAATTATATTTTTTGATTTATAGATTTTATTGTTATAGGTCAATTTTCCTTATCTTAATTTTATGATGGGACATGATTCTTTAAGTGTATTTGAGTTGTCTTGAGCCCTTAATGCCCTTACCAGTTCGTGTAAATACGTCCAAAGAATTATTTAATATTTGTTTAAGTTTTTTTTTTAATTTAAGACGAATTATAATCTATTTGTGGATTACAAATAAGAATTTCTCAACGTGATTAAACCACAATTGATTTCGTCGTAAAATAATTGTTAGCCGCAAATTAAATTGCTATTAAAAGAAATCATTTATTTCGCTTTATTAATTGTGTTTTATTTAAAATTCCTTTTATAAAGAATACTACAGATTTGACATCATATATTGGTCTCAGAATCATAGAATTCTATCCTATAGTACCTATATCATTTTTTTTTTAATAAAAATACAAAATTAGTTTGAAATAATAATTTATTGTAAAATGAATACAATGACGTCATTGTTTCAATTCTAAAACATTCCATCTAAATTCCAGTTCAGGCCTGAAATTCTCCTAATTAAGATAATATTTATAGTTAATTTTATTTTGGAGTAATTCAGGCGTTATATCTTCTTTAGTAAGGTAATTAACTCTAATATACGGTTGTGTAACAATAAACCCATTATCTTCGAATTGTCCATCAATGTCGTCTGTTTCAAGCCATAGAAACAACACGACTGTATTAATATTGAGATCCACAATGTAGCTGGTTCGATTCCTGTATTGCGATGTTCTACTTGATACTGAAATCTGGAAAAAAGTAAAAATACAGCGTTTCTAGACTATCAAATAGATCCATTGTTCAGTAATAAACAATCCTTCAAGTGGGTATCAAGAAATGAGATTCATTCTAGTTTTAAAGTTACGTACATTTTAGCACCTATTCAAAAGACTGCGATTTACAAACGCTTTCTTTTTCTAACTGGTTTAATATATAGGTGCATACTTACTTTTATTTCTGGCTTTTGTAATCCCTGAATATTTTTCAAAGGAACAGGAAAGACATAATTAAAAGGCGAACTGATCACGCCTTCAGCCTTTAAAGAAAATCTGAAGAATACAGTTTCATTACGCGAATATTTCCACGTATTTAGCCTTAATTGTTTTTTGGCCGTCAAAGGATCAACGTTAGCTTTATACGACTCCGATTTAAACGGAACCAAATTGTTCCAAGTAAAATAATCTACTTTTATTTCACCACCAAACAAAGGCACAAATCTATCATTAATTAAATAAACATCGATATCGCCAGTAACCAAACGTCTTGGAGAGACGAGGACTGGTGCGAAGAATGATTTTGCAAAATAATGTAGCAGTTTCCATTTGCCGCCATATTCTGCAAAAAGACGATTACATTAAATAAAACGGCGCGTTTTTCTAACGCGCTTTTAAATTTCGCCCGTATGGACGAGATGTAATAAATGTCACCCATTGAGCAATAAAATTTCTCTCTTAAACGCTATATATACTAAAGAAATCAACAGAACAATGTTTCTATGCTTTTATTAGCTCAAAGGGGTAATACAGTTTAGTCATACGTTAGTACCCTCCATGTTATTAAATAAATTGACACATGGGTTCTACGGTACCTATAGTCAACTCTAATGCATTTAATATTTATTATTATTGCAATATAATTTCTTACCAATACCAGACCAAGAAGGCGCTTGCCAAACATCATTAAGCTGCCAATATAGCGCGCCCATTGTATACCAGTCAGATTGGCTTTGACGATAAAATTCTGTCTCCGCTTTCATTGACATCGCTTGGGATATCTGTAAAATAATATGAATTATTTTAATGTCATGAATCATCACGCTTAAATACCAATGCTTAAGGTAATAGTATGAACTGTCAAAGTGACAGATGTATGAATAAACTGTCTCTATGTCAGTTCAAACCAATACTATGTAATCACAAATAATGTTACAATCTCAAAACTAGAGCGATTTCATTGATCTAAATATTTTAGAGAAGCTATGTTAAACAAAATATACCAAAGTAATGTACAATACATATTTTTGGTTCGCTTAAGCAATCTTCTCTGGTATATTTAACTCATTGGTCATAATACTTTTCTTACCTGACTATAAAAGACAAACTTCTCAAAATAATTGTGTTCAGAATCCTCTAATTTAAGATGACGTAATATCAGATTCTTTATAGGATCATATTTAAGCGGGCTGTGTTGTCTGTGCACGGAATAATCACTTTCAATTGCAAAATCAGTTGAGAGATTCGTTGCTTTTCTCATAGTGGCTAAGGAAGGTAATGATTGGTAGCCGTATTCTGATGCAAATCTAGATTTCGGATACGTGTTCATGTCCCAATTGTCTGTGACGTAATTATAATAATGTGTGTCACCATAATGAGGATCTGATGGTCTTTCGGCTACATAACCTTCCTTCTCCGATTCTATTCCATTAGACGGGCTAGAAACTAGATATCTACGTCCAGGGTCTAAGTACTCAACTATAGGCTTTATTATGTCGACGTAAAGTTTAACATATTCCGTTTTGTATTTATCAAAATCGTGCGCAGTGCCATACCAGTTGTCTCTTAACGCTCCTTCATTTTCATTATTTCCCGCCCAAACTGCTATTGACGGATGGTGTTGTAATCGCAATACATTTTGTTCTATTTCCTTCTTTACTGAACTAAAAGTATTTTCCGTTGTGATAAAATACACACTTACTAACTTAAATATTTTAATTTGATTTAAGATAATGTTGCCTACCTTAAAAATTCAGCGTCTACCGGATACATAGAGCATGCAAATAAAAGATCCTGCCATATGAGAATCCCAAGTTCATCACAACGCTGATAAAAATAATCCGGCTCATAAATCCCGCCTCCCCAAACACGTATCATAGCCATGTGCGCATCACGCGATGATTCCAACAGATTGTCAACTAAATAAAATATAATTATATAAATATGTATAATGTAACTAATCAATCAACACATTGATTCAAACTTCAAATTCAATCGTCAGTGGCTATCAAATGTGGGTGAGTAAAAATTAACTCTAGTATTCGAATATGACAAAAATATTGGAAGTAATTTCCTGAGCTAAAACGTTAAAACTTCAAATTGAGTGTCAAAGAGACAATTCGTTCATACAACTTTCACGTGACAGCTCGAAGCACCACTGTGACTAAGAACCAACAGCAATACAATCTTATATAGGCATAATAAAAATATACTATACAAAATAAAAAAAAAACAAATGTGATTAGGTAAATTAAAAATGTCGTTTAAGTAAAATAATGGAAAATAAACTTACTAGTATCTTTATTGTCCGCAAATTCTGGCAATATGTGTGAAGGAATCCAATTTGTGCCTTTCATGAATAAGGGGTAACCATTAATTTTGAAATAAAAAGTGAGACCGGAAGAAGATGCGTTTCCTGAAAAAAAAAAACCATTTTGAACAAAGACGAGCTCGATTTTCTTGTATTCTTTACCAAGACAATCACTATAGTAATAAATAAGTACCTAAGTGTATCGTGGGATCGTCCTCGACTAATTCGACAGTTCTGAATCCCACTTTCACCATTTTACTGGCAACCTCCTCAGGGTAGCGGTCACTTGTGAAACGCAGATCAAGGCTGTACAGTTGCTGATTACCAAATCCATTTGGCCACCATAATGTTATTACGTTCTATAATAAATTAGATAATATTTACACAAAATAATAGATTAGAAGCACTTAACACATTAAAGGCGGGAGTCGTAGTAATACGATTTATCTCGACTGTTAGTTCTTTTTTAATATTTCTTATAGTTTTAAGAGTTTACATAATTATTCAATTCAAATATCTCATATTGTAAATTATGGCTATCCTATGAGATAGTAATAAATAATATTTTTTTTAATATTAAATTATTTCCGAACGAAAATTTTATAAGTTTAGTTGATCCATTAATAATCACTAATTTCTGAACACTATTAAAGAAGTCTAATACTTATACCTAATTTTGTGACTTAAACAAAAATACAAAAAAAAAGAGTTCATTAATACGACTGTACCGATGCAACTTTGTAATAATCACTAAGTTGTAATATCTAGTTCTTTAGTAATAACTTTAACCGTAGTACAAAATCCCACTGCAGCTTTTTACTTTTTTTAAAGTCGGTCTAGTTTTAATAGATTATAATTGATAATTGAAGGCTATATTTAAAAAAAAAAACAAAAAAAGATATATAGTGAACTTAAGACCTGCATTAGAGAAGTAACGCTCAGATAATATGGACTTGAAGTTTAGTTCAAGAGGAATATTTTATTCTGGAAACGCGGTCACGCATTTTGACAAGCAGTGAGCTCTCAGCCTAATGCTCCAATTATGGCAACTGACATACCTCACTGACACTAACTTCAATCTCACTTTCTCCTATGCCCTCATTAGAGATATTAATAACAACATCTTTAACAAGCTTTACATAACGCTCGTTATCGATATAAAGAACAGCCTGAAGTTGTCCATCCAAATCGGGTGTTCTCATCGCACTCTCAATATAAACTTTGGTTTTTATTACCCAACGATCATTATTCTTTGTTATGTTTGTTGTAACCGATCGTATTATAACATTATCGTAGAATTCTATGAGTGTATCTTTCCTAAAATTATAAATATGTATTACTCTTGACGCATTGAATAATGCCATGTACACGCCTGTACTGTTCGACCATTGTAACTGTCATTGCCATTGTAACTGGCATCATCAGGATACATGCGGTCGCTTCGGCTTCGCGTCGTTGAAGCGACCGCATGTATCCTGATGATGCCACGTGAAGTGGCGAAACGCGTCGAGACAAATTACTGAATGTTGTGGCGGGAACTATAAGCAAAATAATTTTAAATAATTTCCTTTAATATGGATTTCCGCAAAGTAACGCCTGAAACAACTAATTGTAATATAAATATTTTTCTTAATAGTTTCTACTGAATTATTACTTTTTACTAATCATAAATTTACGTGTAGGTATATATGTAATTATAATAAATATAATTAGCCTTACTCACCATAGGCCAACGGAAGGGAAAGCAGGTCCCCAATCCCAACTAAATGAAGCCTGCATCTTCCTTAATTGATTAGCATGGCACTCTCCGTGATACTCATTAGGCACACATTGTGGTGGAGTAAAGTTCTTGTCAGACCTCTTTTTCGCTGCAACTACTGGTGAATCGAATGTTATTTTAATTTCATTTCTTCCCTCCTGTAACATACATTATTAATATTATTATTTCAAGAGACAAACTAAGAATTGCGGTTTAAATTTAACCGATTTAACATTGCTCAAACCAATACTTTAAGCAATACTAATTCTAATTAATGTTCATAAATGTAGCTATTATTAGCTGTATTTTTTTATTTTAATTCGAACTGAAACTTTTTACACACTGCTAAATAATATTTATGCATTTTGTTATAAAATTATTTTCCGATAAATTATTTGCCATGGTTTTCCTGTCCTATTAAGAATTTGGATTTCGGAGATTGATTAAACTATAACTCAAGGTGTCTCATTCACGGCCACTGCCGCTGCGGCCTTCTCATGTGATCATCAATATTGGCTTCCAATTACACAATTGAACGTTCGTAAATAGAAATAAGTGCAAGAGTCAAGTTCATTACTTGATTGTTTAAGTGGATTATTTTGAGGTCAATGATTAATCTTTTGCGTGTACATGCATGTACCTGCCCACGTGTTCAGTTGATTGACGCGTTTGAAATACTGACTTCCGCGGTGCATGCGTTCATGAAGACAAGGCACTGTTTTTATACCGCTATACCCAACAAATTGTGTTATTAACGCGAAAATATCTAACAAATCTGTTTTAATTTATTTTTAAATAAACAAATGAATAACTTTTATTATTATTGAAGTTATTTAGAAATAATGTATGTATTTTACTTGCACGTAGGCTTTACAGCACATAATAAATAAATATATATACATATTGCACAATACAAACATAAGTACAATGGCGAGCTTAATGCCATTAGACATATTGTAGAAAAAATCGGTTAACATCCTAAATTGCATTACCCGATACTGTTTGCTAATGCTGTTTAATATTACCGAACACTGTTTCTTCTATAATAAATTGCTTATGTGAAAGAAATTACTTCCGGTGATAAGAGCGCCAATTGCTGTAAGTTTTATGTATTGAATGCGTTCAATTCATTTGTTGAAACAATAAAGGATTTATTATTTTTAACATATATTGATTTTATAATAAACAATTAGTTACTTACCTTTAAGTATGTTTTTATATCAAAAACATATCTGATAAACATATTATCAGTGCGACCGACCGGTCTATTATTAAGTTCCACATAAGCTATCGTGTCCACGCCATGCAATACTAGATTCGCTACACGTTTTTCTAGAAATTCTTTTGGCACTAGAAAAACAATTGAACATTACAACAGTAAAGATAAAGAAGACACTCAACCTAAATTTTTCTTATTTATAACACTTCTAAATATATCTGTGTGTGTTCATAAAACAGTCCTTCAATCTTATTGGTACCGCTTGTATTTTCATTCCAATTAGAATAAACAAGATGGCATTAAGTAGTGCCGCGACTGCCTACTAGGAAATCTATTTTACCAATATCTATACCCCCATTTTTCTAAGACAGCCAGGTGGGTGCCAAGATTAGAATTTTTTGTTAGATAGGTCAGAGCACAGTCAACTTTGGGAACCACTTTAACATATGACATAAGAAATAACTGTAAAATATAACATTAAATATACTCGGAAAACCATATCATAGGAAATACCATCCAATACAAGTCTTTATGCGGCTTACTATACAACCATAAACTATGTACCAAATTCATACCATACCGGTGAAGTTAGCGCTGTAAGACCAAGTGTCATAAGCAATCCATCTTGTTAAAACATCATTAAATCTTTCAAATATGTTTCCAATAACACCTGCTTTTTCAAGGTCCGAATATACACCACCGGGAACCGAACCTGACACTTTAATTGCTGGGAAAAAAATATATATCTTATTTTTAAATGCTCTATGTCCGTTTGTATACCTAATTAGGTCTGGTTTGCATGAAGAATATTTCAAATACATCCGTAAATAATTCTTAATAATTATACGTAATATTACATTACAATATATTTAAATTTATAGCCCATATTAATCTAAAAACAAGCTGACGTTACCACAGTATATGTTATATTTAATTTTTTTGCTAACATTGAAAATACAAGCCATTCTTACTTCAATATTAGTAAGAAGTTTAAAAAAATTACGCTTCGGTTTTGAAACAGACAACTAAACAAACGCAATACGGTTTAATGACTCATTTAAATTTTAAACACTCGCTTAACGCTTTGAAGAGACCGTTGCATTGCGAAGTTCGCTTAGAGCAGGGGTCGGCAGACCGCGGCTCTTGCCATAGGATTATCTGGCTCTTCTTACAATACAATAGTATATAATAAAGTTCATGTTGCGGCTCTCTGAAGGCATGGAAAAATCTACAAACTTAATATTCGGCTCATCTGGTTGATAAGTCTGCCGACCCCTGGCTTAGAGGAATGGCGCCGCGCATATACGTATCAGTGTTGCGTGTTTCAAATGTTTGTATGCAGTTATTTTACTACAAATTTGGTACTTTATACATGTAACAGTTTTCCTTTCACGCATTATAGAGAATAATAACGAAATAAATCAATGTTGTATCTAGCATCTTCCATAGTTTTAACCAAATATTAAAATAATAATTTAAATACTTACATCCATTCTGATTTTCCAATAACCAACCAATATTATTATCTGTATTCAAGCTTAATATTTTTAAGGAACTCGCATACACAACAAAATAAGTCAAATACAATACCAATTTAACGGTCATGTTTCCCAGAGCACACGATTCGTACTAGCCTGTTACGCTATTGTCGAAGGAAGCGCTTATCTTTAATCGGACAATGCACCTACTTAAATCCAATATTAAAACATTTATTCTCCTTCATACTATTGTAATCTTAAACTTTGATTGACAGAAAATATTACATTTATGAACTGGAATCAGTAGTTATCGATATCGATATAAATGTCAACAACTCGAATGAAATCTTCAACAAAATGTCTATTAATAATATTGTAAGTTATGATAAGCGTTTTTTTTTATATTCTTCTTCTTTTATTAATAGCTTCAGATATCTATTAAAGACAATTTTGCCAATGTCAAGTATTCGGGCAGCAGCCCAATAAGATATTATAAAATTCTAGTTCACACGTAAACCCTCATGTCAAAATTCTATTCCAATAAAACATTTCCGTTTTTTGGACATCTGAGGCCATTAACAAAAGAAGAAGAAGAAAAAATAAAAGCATTTTTATAAGAACCATTGTCATAAAAAATACTAAATTTTAAATAAAAAACAAAAAGGAGATAACCTTTTTGTGTTTTTTTTTAATTTGACATGACTATTTATAAACAGTAATGACTTTGAACATGAAAAATGTGTAGAAAGTCATTGCGTATGCAATAGGATTAGGTATTTCTAGAATACTTACTCGAATTGCCTTTATAGCCATTTAACAAAAGAAGTTGGATAAAAATAGCTTCCAAAACGCAAATAATAATTTCCTGTAATAAATGAACAACAATTCATGATGGGCATAATTTTATGGGAAAAATTTCGCTTGATTGAGAAACCTAAATCTGATGATACGATTCTTTGGAAAGGTATTTACGACAAATTGTATTTGAAGTAACATGTGTTTTGTACTATTTTCAATATTCTGCCCATTCTGTTATGACTCATATAGTTTATTAATTTAAAATTTACATCAAATTCCGATCTATTTTTTTCCAAAGGTACACACATAATACTCTTGTGTATGGCTTTTCTGTTCGGAGGGTTCTGCTCATTCTTTTTCCACGTGCTCATGTACATGTTTGAAGGGAGATGCATCTTATTTCCAAATTTGCAACCACTTAACTCCATGCCATCTCACACGTTTGAATTTACATCAGACGAACAAGCAATTTTAAGTTAGTATTCCATTAGTCTATAACAGTGATTCTCAACCTTTTTTTGTTGCGGCACACTTTTAACGATTTCAAAATTTGGCGGCACACAAAGAAAAAGATAAGTTTCAATTTTTTAAAATAATATTAACATTATTATATATCTAGAATTTGGCGCACGAGTTGATTACAGACACGCCTCACGACTCTACTGCGATCAACTCACGCACACATTATATCAATTACCTTAAAGTATTAATTCATGCACTTAAAATATGTTTAGAGACCATATAACTGTTCATTATTATAGGTCGTTCAATAAATTTTATAACAACTAGCTGGCTGGATAGTAAGGCGTGTACGATGCCTATTTACCTTCCCTTGTTGTCCAGCATTTCTGGTCTTGTTTGGACAGCCATGTTTCTCATGAGCGAAAGTGGATACCAAGTTGTCACTGGGTTGGTATTACTAGCTTGTTCATATGTTAAACCCATTTTAGAGGCAGATTATTGAAAATAGCTTCAACTAGAGTAATTGCTAAATCAAATTCTTAATTTCTTCTGATTCGTTTCCTCATATTATTTTCGTCACATAACATGAAAATAAATTAGTATGTATAGAAATGTTGTTTCTTCATAGTAAACAAAACTGTTAAATCTGGGCTTTGGTAATAAGGGCATTGTAACTTTATGTTTAAAATGAGGTGATAATTTTTGTGGTGTTTATATAGATAACGTTAACGACATTTGTCAATAAGATTATTAGTGTACTTTTCTCTACTTAATTAGGCTGTATTCTTTGAATTGAATTTTTATATGTTTACCGCGACGTTATTTTTCTAATTTAATGATATTTTAATACGCTTGTTTATCAAATTTAAAGTCATTTTATTAGTTTTCAGCGTTCCTGGTGGGTCCTACCATTTAACTTTATTTTTTCACTGATAATGGGTTGCTTATGTTTTTATACCTCAGTTATTACGCATCGAGGGCTTAACGAACTGTGTAATAAAATTGGGGAAATTAACGGACATTCTTCGTAAGTACCTAAAATAAAAATAAAAGTTAACCTATTCGTACTATACATATTTACATGATGATGATGTCTACTGAAACGCGTCCAAAGTATGTGATATTCTGTTATGGAATATAAACTGCTATATATCAGAGATTTAAATGCATTATTGCTTCTTTCAGCTCCTTGGTGGTTAACTCTCTTGTTTCAATACAAGAATTCTCTGCATATATGGTCCAACTGTAGCTTTACAAATTGCAAACATACTTAGACAATCCGTAGGAATTTCAACCAATGGTTTGCTTCGTTTTAAGTAACAGCCAATGAATTTCATGTATTCCAGATGTCAAATCGGATTAACATTAGTACGGGGATTATTTGAGAAGCGCATACTGGGAGTGTACCGGGTCATTACGATAACAGTCCTCACATCCTGGTTAAATACGTTTGCGTGGATTTTGTCAACTTTGTTGATTATAATAAGAGTCTGTCTTGTCTCAGACTTTCAACTTGTCAAAGTTACTGTTGAATTAAGAGGAGATTTTGAGAAGATATTAGTAAGTTCCTTAGTAGCCGGGCCAAAGAGCGTTAATGCTATAATATAACGTGTAAATATTGACGATTGGCATATTACTACAGAAATATTAAATTTCAATTCTCAAGATTCACCCTATAAATATATTTTAAGATATACATATTATTCACTTAATTGAGATACTAAAATATAACCTACATAGATTATAATATACAGTGGTAGCTCGACATACGAGTTTAATTCGTTCCGTAACCTTGCTCGTATCTCAAAGCAAAATATCGCTCGCTCAAAACACTCGTATATCGAGGTACCATTGTACTACAATATTTGCAACACCATCACGAGGCACTCAGACCCATTAGGTATATGATTTTACAATTCTGTAATTCAATTTTCAGTTTGGTAATATTTTTATTATTAATAACAATAAGCGGCAAATCATTGTAGATCTGCTCTCCTTCCACCATAACGCTTTTTTCCATAGCTAGTTCTAGCTCCTAGGATATTTATTTGATCTTTGAATATAATAACAATGAATACACACGTGCCATTTATATAAAGTATGGACTCTAATCTAGCATAGCCGGTGATAGGGCTGTCAGGCGTAGGACGTTACAAACTCGATAACACCCAAACTCGAATCATTCATGTTTATAAATATTTGTTACAACCGGAAATAGTATTTTAAAATTCCTGTATTCACTTCACTATTTTTTCGATAAAATTTAAATTTATTTCACTTCACATTAAAAATGTGGAATTTGATAAGCAAGCAGCGTAAGTAAATTATTCAAGCTACAAATTAAATTTACGTTTAAAAATTCTCTCAATTATTCCCAGGACGAATACGAAACTCAAATAAGGTCCATCACTCCAACGATTACGAACGAATCCCCGCAACATTACTACAGAAGGAGCATCTTTGATGAGGCGATTAACCCTATACGCCGGACTCGAAGTGCACCATTAAGACTATACACCGAGGAAACAGATAAATCGTCAAGCTTGAAGTCGAACAGTGAAACCAAGAGTGTCCATTTTGCTGAAAATTATATTCAAGCAATAATTGATTCCGTAGTGCCTTCTAACACAACGTTAAACTCACTGAAAATGGAACCTAAACAAAAAACAAGTTATGAATATTTTAAAGAATATCTTTTAGAAATTACTGATTCTGCATTAAATTCAAATTCGTTTAAATTACAAAGAATAAATTCAGAAGTAAATCTCATTGAGAAGAATCTAGAAAAGAATACATCTTCAAATGATGGTCAAGAAGTAGACGAAGGCAAACCTTCAGATTACGCTGACGAGTCATCAGATGCAAGCTCCAAGCATAGTGAATCTAACAGAAAAAAGCTTAAGAAAAAAGTTAAAATTCAATCGAAAACACGTATGATTATGGATCCGAAAGATTCTTCGTCAGAAAGCTCGTATGAAGAAAAACCTACTACGAGTAAAAAGTAACCAATAAAAGGGAAAAGAAGAAGAAGAAGAACGTTGAATACAGGATCTATACTACAGCAAGATTAATATAAATAGTTTAAATAACTGTTATTATGTATAAAGTAACCTAAACAGTTCTATTCCCATAATAGTTCATTTATTTATTATTAAAGTAAAATAACAGTATGCTTTTTGATGGTCCCACACTAGGCAATGCCTATCACGTGGGACCCATCACTTATAATAATACAACTTTCTTTAGAATTATGATTTTTGTTAGCGAGGAAACTCATACTTACGTATTCTTTTATGGTCTTTTGGTTTGAAGCCAGTCAAATGTATTTAAAAAAAATATAGTTAATTTAATAAACAATTTATTTATAACAGATTTATTTATTTGTAAAATCTTATTTGCTTAAACTAACTTAATATAACTTATTTAATTATAATACGAACATTGTAAAGTAAATAAATAGTTTGTACTTTAACCTAATACTTTTTTTTATAATAAACTAATCATTTAATTTGTTTAATAAACGATTATTATTAATTTCATTATTTTCCCTCCAAAATTTGTTGTTTAATATCTAAGCTTCTTTTTTATTAAAGATAACTCTAGACAAAACCTTTTATATATAATACAAAAATACTTACCACGTTTCGCGCCATCTACTAAAGCGGAAATGGCGGTGAAACCTTTAAATAATATTGTAGCTGCGGTTGGATTATACAAAATTAAAATTATTTTTGTCCTAAAGACTAGGAGAACTAATATTTGGTTCTTACATATGAAATTGACGGTTTATTAGCAAAAAGAAACTGCTTTTAAAAAAGGAATCAATAAACTTCCTGTAAAACAGCGGAAATGATGATACATTTAATAAAATGACAATTTCATAGGCAAAGACATAATACTTGTTAGCAAAAAAATCTTGCTATTTTAAATAATCCTATCACAATTATTGTTTAAAATCATTATTATTTAACATCGTCACGTGAGCAAAGATCCCTGGGTCTGCTGCTAGGGAGAACGGCCTAGTACTATACTGAATAGGTATTGGTGTTTCTTTTGATAACGTAAACTCGTATCGTGTTAAGAACGACACTAAAGCTATTTTCGCTGCCATCATTCCGAATCTAACTCCTGAAATAAACAAATGCATTTAATAAAACAGTGACTGGAAGCGAGCGATGTATTGAATATAAACATCATTATATATATTATAAACCATTGTGACGTAATTATTATTAAAGAAACAAAATAAATTAATTGCTGCACTAGTGTTGCCCTCGCGCATAGCATAGTGATGTGGTGTGTATGCATTGAATTGAATATTAATCAATCTAAATTAAATAATTTATTGCACTATGACATTAGGTATTTTCCATTAATTGCCATTGAGATATATAAACGGAAATAGAAGCATTGGAACTTTATAATTTCATTAAATAAAATTATAAATATGTTACTATAGACCAGGGGTGACCAATTTAATGAAATTAGTCTAATTTTAAGATCGTACAATGGATTGGGTAAAAATTCAAGGTACCGATTTCTTATTACATTTACTTGCGCAGTCTAATTAAGTACTAAAACTAACGGTCCTTTCTCTTTTACCAGAAATTAATGACGCAAATGAAGATAGACTGGTTTAAAGCAGTTGCAACTTAATATGATCGGCGTGCAATGTTATGCAAGCGGTGTCACGGTCGTCAACCATATCTCATACGTGAATTTATCTTCAAAATAAGATTAGCATAAATATTTCCATTGAAGTTTAAAAATTCTTTTGTTTATCCAAAGCGAAAATGATAAGATCAATCATCGCGAGAATAATAGTAAAAACATTACCTAAACACATTTTTGGTCCGTCTCCGAAAGGCATATAAGCTGCTATCTGATTAGCAGTCTTATTTTCTGGTAAAAATCTCTCTGGTATAAATTTCTCTGGCTCAGGGAATATGTCTGGGTCATTGTGAAACCCTTGTATTGGCACAAACGCCCATGTGCCTTCCTCTACTGAAACCTTTGTTCCTGGTATTCTGTAGTTTTTTGTGCAACGGCGGAAAAGTGCTCTCATTGGTGGATGCTTTCGTAATGTTTCTGGAAATAATTTTAAATTAGACACGATAAAAGAATTAACATTAAACTAGCTTGTTTCGTAATGAATTAAAAACCATTTTTAAAATAAATATTATTAACAAAAGATTTTCTATTATTACAACTTAAATCACACATTTGAATTAAGTCGTAAATAATTGTGTTGACATTATTTTAAAACGGTGAAAACTCACCTTCTATAACTAAAGTTAAATAATTCATTTCGCCTAAAGTTTCATATGTAATTTCTCCATTATGTTTCTCTAAAACTTCAAACATTTCGTCTCTTGTCTTTCTCAAAACCAAGGGATTTTGTGCTAATTCGTAAACAGCGAAAGCCGCTGTAGATGATGTGGATTCGTATCCAGCAGCGAGGAAGACCATGCTGTGCGCAGCCATTTGCGACCATGACATACCAGATTCAGTGCTATCTATCAAGTTTCCTAGAATAACATCAACGTGATCAAATTTTTGTTAAAAAGTAAATAAAATTAAAATCCAATAGCCTATGCATACAAATATACGACGCCATTTTAGCCTAATAACTATCGGAAAATGATTGATTCATACACTAATATTACATTTCGTAAAAATTAAAAAAAAACTATGCGGTTTACCATCGCATTTATAATAATATAAATATTTAAATAAACCGCATAAAGCATGTGCAATTACAATGAAATTAGATTCATAAATGCGACTTTATATCGGCCTCACCCAGTCTGGTTTCATACTGTCAAAAAGACTCAACATAATAATCGATAAATTTGACAGTTAACAGAGTTGTGCTATGTTTAAGAACTATTTATCTAGATCAATATAAGTACTTATTAAACTACTGCTAATTTATTTTAAAACCTTATGATGACATTGATGTAAATATATACATTAATTATTAATTTGCAGCTACGCTTCCAATTTATGACGGACTCAATTATGCCTACAGACATCCTTAGACTTATTATCAGCTAGTATTCAACTAACCCAAGAAACTCGTAAAATTAACAAGGATAAAATGGATAAAATGGTAATTGAGCGGAGTCCCAAGCTCGCATTAAAATAAACGGAATTATGTTTCGCCGGTAAGTGCATCATTTTAATATTATCATCATTGTAAATAACTAATAAAAGCATTTAAAAATCTAACAAAAATTAAATGACGTTTTAAACTCAACGTTGCCAGTAGAACATCGTTCCCTTTTCCTGTGTTTATTTTTATTATTAATATAAATAGTATTTTTTAAATGTGTGGAAATATTTCAATATTATTTGTCAATACTATTTGAAACGTATACTGGTTTTAGTATATCTCTTTTATATATGACAGACGTTTACTATCAGCGAACAATCTAGAATAACCTTTCGGTAATATTCGGTCTATCTATTTGTCATCTAAGCACCTAAAGATTTAACTTTGCAAACAAATGTTTTATTTCACAATAGCATATCAGTTGAGCAGCATAACTGTCATTTGGAATGAGATGTCAATGATGTTCGCAAATATTTTACGATTTTACAATTTATCTTTATTATAAGTAATAACAGTTTACATGCTTGCATATTATACTTGTATTTAAGTTACGACTGCATTTAGTATTTATGTGTTATTGGCGCCTTGTACCAAATACGTTGTCACTAATAATCGACACTCAAATGTTATAAAACTACAGAGTTTGTATGTTATAACGCTTGAGTCCTAGAAATTATCACTAATGAAATTTACCTAGTCACATTGTACTACAGTTTGCGAGTATTACATATAGTAAAAGCGTACCCAATGAATACTTCACATGCTACTCGAATACTACTCGTAAAATACTCTATTATATTCCTCAAAAATGGCTGTATTCTATTTTTAAATTAAATATAAAATTTATTCTCAACGTTTCTATATGAAAAAATCCTTTCGAACACACCGACCAATGGAAGTGACACCGTATAGCACCAAATTTAAAAGAAATAAAATCAAGTGACATAATTAGCATGAAATATATTAATTTTTTTAAAAAACCTTGACACTTGTATATAAGAATGTGAATATTT
The DNA here is from genome assembly GCA_028551675.1 of Tineola bisselliella. Classification (NCBI taxonomy): domain Eukaryota; kingdom Metazoa; phylum Arthropoda; class Insecta; order Lepidoptera; family Tineidae; genus Tineola; species Tineola bisselliella. The sequence continues at coordinate 50,959 of JAPWLS010002266.1, read as the reverse complement.
ACCCTGTTCATCAGTCAAAACATTCTTTTTCATATGTATTAACAACTGTAGAAAGTCATTTCTTTCAATCTTGTTCGTTTCTCTGTAAGCGACAGTCTCTTTAACCAGATCCATGAAGAACTTTATCGTTTCCGGTCTACGACTTTCAGTTCCAAGTTTACTAAATAGCTCGGGAGCCAAAAACCAAAGGGTCTTCTTTATTTTCCTAGAACCAGCGTTTTAAAATGATTATTACGTGCTTTTATGATTAATAATAATAAATATACGCATACAAGACAGACATATAACACCCAACCCCAAGACAAATACCTACGTTTTTTAAATAAACAAAAAACAATAGCTCGTCAAAGAATTCGGTCGCACTATACTTTCGTTAATTCCTATGCATCAAAAGCACTATACGACCAAAATTAATTGCAAATTACCGGCCGGCAATTGAGTAATACCACGAGACGGTTGTTTATATCACCGTTCAACAGTCGCTGGCGCAACGGAACTCTGTATTAATTTCACCAAACAAAAAATCACCAAATATTTACATATATGGGCTTAAGGTGTATCTTATGACGAATATTTCACACATTAAAAAATCAACCCTTAATAAGTCTGCTTATTTCTGTTGGATCAGAGATTATAGGCCTAAACATTTTTTATATAATTATTCATATTATTACAAAATTTATCCCTGTTAATGGGATAATATTACATTGGTACAAATTTAGTCAATTGTTTTTAAGAATGTTCACGTGTTATTATTATCGTAAATTGAGCTTACATAATGAAAGCCACTCAGGCTTACCAAATACAATCTTGACATTGAACTGTTGAAAGCATTTTATGCATTTTTAAAAAGTAGTTCAAATAAACAACAAGATTACTGTAAGAGTATTTACTACATTCTTATTGGAATTGTTTTATTATGTAATTTTATATAAATCTATTTAGAGTTCAAGATTTTTTAAAAAGTGTCAATTTTTACCCTCTTTTTTTTTAAATCACTAACCTATATAAAAAGGACTCGTCCAAAGATCTGGGACTAAAAAATTGTAAATAAAAACTTACCAATAAGGTGACGAGGGTTCAAAAAATTCAAAAGCATTCTTTATAAAAGCAGAATCAGGATCTTTAAAACTGTTACACTCCACACCAAAAGCCATGCGACCGATCATATCAATAGTAAATTTGGAAAACGTTAATGATAAATTTTCTGGCTCATTATTAATCACAGCTTTATCAATATGACACTGAAAATCCTTAGCGACAGTTAATAAATGACCGATCATGCCTCTAATCTTTCCGGTTGTAAAAATTGGAGAAAAGTTCTGCCGCACCTTTCGCCACTTATCGCCGTGAAGATTAAATATGTGCACAGATAAAGGATCGATTTTTTCACACGCGATAGTTCCATGAGCTTCAAAATGATTAAAGTCACGCACTAGAATGTTTTTCGCTAAATTTAAATCGTTCACTAATAGCACTGGATTATACAACGTATACATTCCTATGAAAGGATGTTGCTTGTACGTGTAGTAGTTTTCTATAAACGGCTGAAAAAATTGTTTTTTTCTACTAAAAACCGCGGTGATATTTCCAGCTGGGAACACGGGCGTTGGTCCCGGCACACCCTTTCGAGTCCAATAAGAAAATCTCCATTGGAACCAAACGAATGCGGCGCATAAAATCATGAGGATAATTTTCAGAATTTGAACCGTAACTTCTAATAAAATTGAACTAATCATTTTGCCGATGAACTGATTCGTTGGCGCGTTCTTGCAGTAGTGCAGGTTGTGTTCAATTAAATTTTGACTAGAAAGAAACTCGAGGTCACTCGTATGATGTAAGGTTAGGTTGGTTGGTGGGTTAGACTGGAGATCATATTGTTGATCATCTACATGCTTTCGATATTATCACATTGTAAGGTGGATGTCCTTGTAACATAATGGGATTGAAATTATATAACAAGTCATTAAGCTTATCTTCCTTATTACTTAAATAAGACGAGTTTCTCAATGTCTTACAATTTATTTTGCAATTTCAATAACTAATAATAACTATTGTTAGTAAATCAATAAATATTTAATACGATATTTTGTAATTATGTTACAAATTATAACTTATTTATAAAATGAACTAAAAATCGTACGAAAACATATAAATTAAAATACACTGCCCGATGAAACATTTCCACTGCTTATGTTACCTTGGACAACATTCTTTCTCACTTCTACTAAATGATTCAGATAATCCCTGGGCTTGACATGGGAAAATTCTCTGGCGGGACTATGCAACCGTCGAGGCGCCAACAGCTGATGTGTCCGTTCACGATAACCCTTCAAGTAATCATCATACTTATTTATTGATGCATCGAGACGGTCACACGATTTTAATAATTTCTTTTCAAAATCACAAAACGGATCTTTGGTTTGGTTAAAGATACTAGGGCCTTTACTTTCGAAAAAATCTCTTTTCTGTCTAAACTCATTGACTCCATTCTCTTCATCGCTTTCGTATATTATATCTTTAGCAAACTTACTAAATTTATTTTTCTCATCAGTATAATTGTTTACTTTGTTAGAATTCTCTAATCCTAAAAATTCTCTATAAATTTTAGTTTTAGCAGTATTATATCTTGCTGTTGGAATGTTATTGTAAACAGGACTATATACATTTTGATTTAAAAAGAAACCGTTTGTGGGATTTGCATTATAAACATTAGAAGGTGCACCTTTTCTCCAAACAAAATTGTTTGCGGGCCTAATATTAGATGATCCTGAGTTCGTAGAATCTGATTTATTACTCCCAGTTTCATTGTCTGAATTACGTTCATTTGATTCTACGTTGCTCGAAATGCTCTCGGCTTCTTGTGAAGTTTGAGATGCTACATTAACTAAAGAAGGCGCCTCTAGGTCTTTAAATTTCACTGTTCTCTTATTACTCTCTGATCTTGCTTTCGGAGGAGATAGGACTATATTATAAGGATATGCATTTTCATTTCGTCCTAATATCATGTTCTTAATATCACTACGAGTACTTGAAGTAGATGGGTTTACAGTAATACGAGGCAAATATTCTTCACCGTCTGAAAATATATCTCCTGGTCCTCTGTCTGCATCTGAGATACTTTTATTGGAGGATACGTTCTTAGTATTAGTTTTTACTACTTGTTTAGGATTACATCTTGAATTATTTTCTGCACTAGCATCTACATTATTAGGGTCTATGGCACTGTGATTGGTCAAAAGATCAGGTGTAGTTGGTAAATTTTGACATTTAGGTTTTATATCAACATTTTCTAAGCTATCATCTGAAGCAGATGTTGAGTCACTTTCCTTAGGATAACTTTGCACTATATTTATGCTAATAACCGGTGAGAGTACTTCGTCGTATATATTTCCTGCACTACCCACATATTTAGGTATACTGGGTGCTACTTTCTTTCTTCTTGAAGGAATGTTGGTTTGTGTGCTGCGATCGCAATGATCACAAGTTTCTGTCATAACAGAGCAAGTTTTAACTGGAATGCGTTTTCTTTCTGTTAATGTTGAATTATCCTGACGATGGAGTGATCCACATGAAGGTCCTACTGAAATATCCTTGCATCTGGGTGTCGTTGGAGTAGTTTCAGTCCCAACGTTGTAATGATATGTAAACACATTCCTTTCTTTTATTGCAAAAGGTTCAAGGTCCGTCTGTACATCTGTTCCTTGATCTCTGACACGTGTTACCCGAAATCTCGTTTGTGTGTATGCAGGTATACCGATTCTTCTTTTATTTTTCATTGCTTTTTGACTGAGTTCAACTAAGCGTTGGCGAGCATTCGTGCAAATCTTAAGCTCACTTAACGGCTCCATAATTTTCTTGTCCACTACATTTTCAACTTTAGATAACGCAGCTTCTTCTTTTTTCTTTAACTTTGAATAAAGTCTTTCAGTTACAGAAGCTACTATTTCAGCACGCTGACTGTTGTCATATGTTATTGGTACATGTTGAGGCTTTGTTTCTTGAGCTTCATTCACCAAATTATCTACTTCAGTTTTAACTTGATTTAAGCCAATTTCTTGAAGAGATACCTTTCGGTTTGTTAGATTTATATTTTGATTGGATTTACTATCAAAAGGCAAGACTTCTTGCGATCTATACTGTCTTCTCTTATGCCTCAAGGGAGCGACAACTTTCAAATCACTCCCACTATGAGTCCTTTCTAATGCCGGTCCAAATAATTTATCAACTTCTTTATTAATTTCGTTTGTAAGTTTCTTCTGCCTTTCTACATTAACAATATGATCAGAACTTCCACTAGCTACAGAAGATGCTGTAGATTCTGAATTATGATTTTCGCTTACTTTGCTCTTTAAAGGATTCATCTTTAAATTTTCAAGATCTACCTTTTTCTTTGCATATTTCTCTTCATTTAAAGTCCAGTGTTTTTTATCATACAATAGTGTCCCAGTTGTAATATTCTAAAATAAAATCAGCTATTAAAAACTACAGTAGGAGAATAATTATAAACAAAGATTACTTACATATTGAATATAATGTTTTGCGAGTTCAGCTATTAACTGCTGTAGTTGCCTCTGCAACACCAATCTCGTGCTCTGAATAGATGATGACCGCAAATGAGGAGATATCTTTAATTGGCGAGCTCTTGATGCCCAACGTAAAGTCGACGCTGATTCGCCATAACATGCCACACTGGGTGATACAGCTGAAATAATATTGTAAATTACGTCTCAAAGTCGACCGAGTTTCTTTGCCTATTTCAAATTTACACTAGAGTATGAAATTTTAAAAAATACTAAAATTTTGTGTAAATTAGCCGAATGTGACGACAATGGTTTGAAAACAGATATGCCGCTGTAATTGAATTTTCAAAATGAGAAAATAAAATAGTGGAAACTATTAAAATTTGTTATTATAGAAAATTTAGTAAAATCATTTGATTTTTTAAAAATATATTTGCTGAATTTAAAATTCTTACTAGCTATAATGAAGGCTGCACCTCCTCCCGTAAAACAATCTTTCAGTAACCAGGTTAATGCAGAATCCCGATAAGGTACAAATTTACCTCTTCCACTACCACTGCTAACTGAAATAATGCAAATTAAAAGTCTCTTTTAAATACGCATACATTTTAAAATAATTTATAAAACGAATTGTTTCGATCGGGAAGGAACCCAGGTCCTTTACGTAAGACTGCCTGACATGCAACAGTACTCGGCTTGAACTCATGCGCAGTTAGTTAAGATTACGCTAAGTTTTTTTTCTTAGATGCGCTCTGATTACGTATATTTACAAATACCTACTTTAGTACAGTTCTCGTGTTTTAACATTAAATAGAATACGTACCCAAAGCAGAAATAACATTACTCAGTGCTACTAATGACTTGTTAATATTGGAGCCTTCTTTTTGTCTGCCACCACCGCAGCCTTCCCAACTGGCCTTCTCGCTGAATTACAAAAGAAATATATTCAATTACAAACGGCCTTATTAAACAAAATAATAAATAATAACTTTTAATTACATTCATTTAATTTTAGATGTATAAGGAACTATTTGTTCGTTTTTTGTTTATTTTTTATTTGGATATTATTTTTAAATTCATACGTCATAATTATTTTTATGTTTATTACTTCTGGGTTATTTAGGTTTGACGTAGTTTCTTTTAAATTCCGCATTATTTGCTAAAATGTCATCTAATGCCATTAACTTTAACATGCTAGAGACGACATCGGGACTAGTAATAGAATAATATCTACAATTACATATAAACACATAATCAATATTTGTTTTATGTATCCAATTATTAATCTCTGAATAAAAGCATTTTAACGCGCACAATCAATGACTTCTTTTGCCATTTCCACTCTAGTAAATTTAAGTCGATGTTTAATGCATGTTAATTTCATATTGCATTTATTTATTACGACTTAAGATTAATTATAATTATAAACTGAGCAGTAATTTTATGTTTTTAACAAATTATACATTCTAATTTATAGTGGGCACGAACAATTAAGACTCGTTTTCATATGACTATCCAAAAAGTTAATCTGTTAATCGATATCTCGTATGCGAGCTGCCCATAACAAAACCCAACGTAACTGGCACTATGTTGCCATCCGTAATAAATTTCTGCACGTAAAAAAACTATTTTTTTAAAACGAAAATCTTACCTGCCAGCTAAATCAGCTAAGTGTAATGTAGCATCTGCAGTAGAGAGTTCAAGTAAAGCATGGGACCTGGATGAGGTGGCATTTCTTCTGGTAGCTGCAGTACATCGCCGACGAGCCCCTTCTGACACTAAAGCGTGGAGGGCTTCTGGATCATGAACTACCACTCGCCGTAAATCTATGTAGATGCGATAAATACGTATTATTTTAAATTTTGCATAATGAATCTGGAACCTCAACATGCTAACCATGTTATCAACCAGGAACTATAACGCTAAAAATAACAATGAATGTTAAAACAGAAGTTTCCCTTACTCTGCACATAAGGTCCTCTTTCCGGATGCTCTCGTACTCTGAGATCTTTTCTAGTGTTCCCTCGACGCCTTGGTAGTGAATGATATTCAGAGACAGGCTCTTCGCTCACTAACAAATCGTGTACGCGCTCGTTGTAGATTTCTAAGAAACTATACAAAATATTAAATTAGTAGTTACAACAAATAAAAAAATGCACGTGTAAGTATAATTAAAAAATAATTTAATATTAAATTGTATGTATTTTTATTATAATCCCTATACAACCCCTTGTATCGTGTAAAAATAAATGTAAAATATATGTGTCAAAATTACATTGATAGGATATTTTGACGATGGAATGTATTCGTAAACAGAATAAACTTGGATTTTGATATTTTAGTGACATAGACGTAGTTTTAGTAATTCAAAAGTTAAGTTGTTATAAAGTTCCATTAATGACGTTTGGTCACGATCGTTTTAATTGTTCTTAATGAATCATGTTTGTTTACAGACTCGTTAATATTTAAACAATTTTTAATGGTAATTAATCTTATATTATTTAAAACTTCGCGACTTTACACACAAATAAATTAGGTACATATATGTTATTTTAAATATTCAGAAAAAAATGTTACTACAGTGATATTTAACATAATTTGACGACAATAGTTGACGTAACATTTTAACAACACTGAAGTCCCGATTTCGATTCCCGGTTACGACTAATGATAATAATCGTAATATTTAAATATGGTATTTGAAAGTAAATATTTGTTTGATATAAATACCTAGTTTGGAGTTGAATCATTGTATATGTATTTATTATTAATTTAATTTAAAAGACATTATGGGGCAACGTTTTGAAAGCCTCACAGCCATTGTTACAGTCTCATGCCAACTACAATTGCTGCAAAGCTTTCGAAAAATCGCCGATTTAAAATTATAACACATATTTTTTAAACTAAAAAATATAGTAAAAGTATTCTCTGACTTTGATTGAATTCAAACTTAAAGCAAAACAATAAAAACAAATGTAAATTAGAATTCTCGAAGTGAAATGGAGTTTTTATAAACTCGTAGGTGAATCACGCTAAGGGGCGTCGGCATTATGGTGTGTTACACCTTGATGGTGATAATAAAACTACTTCCAATGCAATCTCACACGCGACTGATGCTAATAAAACTCTATCAATCAAAACATAACACTTAATCAAAATTATTGACTTCAAATAACTATTTTTGACTTCAAATATAATATTTAAATTCTAAAACAAAAATATAAAACAGTCTATTATTGTATTTGATATTTACCTTTAGTTTTTTCCGATCCTATTCCACTTCTACTTCTAATCGTTTCTTTAAACAATAACACTATAAATAATAACAATTAATAATATATTCACTAATATTAAAATGATTATTAAATCGTCTTTTGTTGAACACTGTTATTTTAGATATAGAAGAATAACAGAGCTAGCGATTCAAAAGTGACGTCCAACAATGGTTTAATCTGCTTGTGTTTTGCGAAACCTTACAGGCGAGGTGCTTTGAAGCGGCTCACGCTTTCATATGCTTGGCTTCAGGCGACATAAACACCTATACTACTAGGTATATGTATTTGTATCTATCTATGTAACGTATGTAATAAAATACTTCTTTAAATTATTTAAATTTATTTTCGTGTTCTTTTTAATCAACGCGGATTGCGGAATCAAATTAAAGATATATTATTCAGTTAGTAAACAACATGTTTTTTTATTTCTTCGACTACTCCTTTTATGCTTATTTATTGACTTCTATATCTAATTTAAGATTAATATGTTCATTAATAAAATAAAATTAATTTAATGCTTAATTAGGTTACCGTTTCACTTATAAATTTCATCTTTTTGATATTTTTAAAAAGAATTAAAATAAATAAATACAGCAACCAATATTTATTTAATTTTATTACTTTATTAATTGTGTCGTATTATATAGAATTATTAATTAATAAACGTGGGTATATATTTTTTAATTAAGTTTTTTTTTTTCACTTTTACGCTTAGACTAATTCCATTCTTCGCCACAGTTTTAAAAAATAGTTGTGTTAAACCATAAGACTGTATAAAGATTAAAGTTTCGAACACTACGATAAAAACGGTTGTTATATCCCCAATTTAAATTTCACCATCACAATTTTAAAGCAATAAACAAAACAAACTTTTGGCAATGGCGTCAATCCTGCATTTCGTGTTAGAAAATGCTTTTTGTGCATCACGCGATCGGCTTTGACATGTCAATATTTTAAACTGATATTTTTTGATATTATTAATTGAGTACCTACTCAAATTTCAATGATGAAACTTTAAATGCTTTTGCGGGAAATATTTACTACGAGTTGACATAAATTATAATACCGCGCTTTTCGTTTGTTTTTTCTTCTAGTTTTCTCAGTACTTACTTATACGTCATTGTGCAATGATGCGCAATCATATTAAGATATAAGTCAGTAACAATTTCAATATGTATATCAGCAATAAAAAGTTTACTATCCTTTTTAGAGTGGGAACAGATACCCATTTTTTATTAATATCATTTTTATAAGTTATTTATAAATATTTGTTTCACCTAGAATCTTTCGTACCTAACAAGCCAACGTCAATAGGGATTAACATAAGCAGGTAACATTAAAATAATTCTTATAATATAATGTCATAAATAAAAGAAAAAACATGTTATAGAAGAAAACATCCCTACTAATATTATAAATGTGAATGTGTGTTTGTTTGTTACGTTTTCACGCAACAACTACTTAACCGATCGTCATGAAACTTTGTACAGATATTATTGGAGGTACTACAAGTATCCTTTTTTATTTTAAAAAAATATTATTATTTTTTGTATAGTTTCCAACTGACTATAGTTTGAGCTGTTTTCTATTGAAATCTGTTCTATTGAAATGATCTCTGATACTTATTTAATGACTTAAATGCGAGCGAAGCCGCGGGTAAAAGCTAGTTCAGTATAAAGCAATGACATGGAGGGTGGGTCTAAAACTCACCTCACAGTGATCTCCTTCAAATCCGAAGCAGCTAAAGCACTACAAAGCCTGGGTATCAGTCCAGGTTGCACATCATTCCCCATCATGGTGTGCGTCTTCCCCGTTGCACTTTGACCGTATGCCAGAACACAGGCCGATGATCCACGCATCAGACAATCAAGTACGTCTCTTCCCATAGTATCAAATATCTGGGATATTATGTGTAATAATTTAGTCTAATACAGAAATAAAAACTTTAATCGGATAAATGTTATATTAATATGTTCCAAGCAGTAAATTTTGTAATACAATATGTAAATATATCTGCCTGCATAATATGTATAATCATTATATATAATTATAATTGTAAATCAATAATATAAGTTAACTAATAACTTATATTATAACTTTCGTAATAGTTAAATGTCATTAACCTGTTTTTCTAAGAATAAAAGTTCAGAGTGTAACGAAACTTTAACAGCGAAGTTTACCTTGTAAAAATACTTATGGTAACGTTTTGAGTAAGGACGATAGGTCAATGATTTATTTATATTTACACCTAATTAAGAGTCAAGGGCAGGCAGAATAAAAATAATTGATAATTAAATTAGGAATAAAATTGGAGGAAATTTTGTTTATTTTTATTTACTTTACTCAATATTAGGTGATGCAAAAAGTATTAAAACCTTATCTTGCGAAGCATATTTGGGACTATCGGAATGACAGGCGCTGTCGTAAGTGTAGTCAGCTTGATAGCAACGTACGCGCTCTCTGCTGTCTCCTGCGCCTGAAGCACTAACCTGAAATTGAAAAACATTAAGACGCTTTCCGACATGTTCAATAGTCATCAAGACAAGGAAAAGCAATACAATCATATAACATACTTAACCGCAACAATAATAATATCATAATTTAACGTATATATAAAATATTTGATTGGATATGGGTTAGCCAGGATCAATAATTGGTACTTGATGAAATTAATTTTAATCCATTTTAGTGACGTTTTAAAAACTATAGATAAAATGTATTTTAATACCTTGATGTTCGTAATAGCAACAGAGTTGTCGTCTATAACTTCAACAACGGGCGTGCTGTCTTTTTCAGATTTTAATTCTCTATAAATAAAAGTCATTATTTTTATACTTAAATTAGAAATATCTAATCGTATCGTTTTACATACCTGTCACTAAAGGGACGTAAACGAATTGCTAATTTAATATTAGACATTTTGAAATCAATGTTTTAATTATTATAACATTATTTTCAATAAGTTTATAAATACACTATGCGTGCTTCTTATGAAATACACTCTGATGCACTAAGGGACATAGAGGTGTATTTTCGTTTATTTTAACTTTGTAGTTAGTTATTTTGGGAACTAATTCAACACGCACTTCCTGCGCGTGCGACGGCTAGCGATCGTCCATAAAGCGTCTTAGAATACCGTATAAAGTAAACATCGTCAACAATGCATATTTATTTTTTCATAATAAAATGTAGTAATTAATTGTAGCTAAGTGAAATCTGTATCCTGGAAATCAATTATAGGTAAGATAATATTGAGCATAGAATTAGACAAATGCATTGGATTATTTATTCAATTATAATAATAAAATCTATAAATATCATGTTTTAATTTAGAATAACAGAATGCTAGTTAATCTTCTTTAAATTTTCTTCTTCTTCTTTTTCTTTTGGCCTCATATCTCTAATAAAGATAATTCTGCCTAAGCCGAGTATTCGGGAAACAGGCCAGTAAGAAATTACAAAATTTTAATACACACGCAAACCCTCATATCAAAAAAACATTGTAGTTAATTTTAAAACAATTATTGTTTCGCGGCATCATGTCAACCTATTTCTCATTATGATAACATCCGTTAAGTCACATCGAAACCGCTTGAAAACTATTTTAACCACTTGCTTTATAAGACTTTATAATTATAAAATAATTTGATATGTACAATGTACGAGTAATGAGATAACTTTCTGAAATAGTTTTCTAATTTATTTTATTTAAAGCTTTTAAAATGTGAAAACATTGAAAATCCTCGATGAAAATTTATTTTGTGAAAAATAATCACGTGGTTACGTCTAAACAGTATGAACGTAGCTTATCTGTCAGCTGTCAGTTCTGTCACGTTGCGTTTCTCTTCTTTCGTGTCAACTGCCAGGTGTCTATTTGTTTTTACTGTTGCATAAAGTAGGATACCAATATATAAACACTATTAAAATTAGGATTTCTTTTGACCTATCAGCGGTGAGTAACAATAATTTCCTTATACGCACATATGCCTATTTTAGACATATTTTGTGCGTTGTATTGTTGCCGAAAATAACTTTCACATCATTTATTTACATCCATCCCGTTAATCGATCACTTCGGACTTAATAGTCTTACTAATCTATCTAATTAACTATATAAATATAATCTACGAAGATAAACTGCACCCATCGAGGTTGTATAATTTTTACGATTTACATCTATTACGAGAAATTTTAATATTGTAACTGATTTACGGGCTGCATGTTAGATCTGTGAAGTCACCATCTGTACAAACTTAAAAAATACAGTTTATTAATAATATTTCTTTGTGAAAATAGAGATAATTTATTACTGATACATTTATGTTTAGTAATTCTTCATTCTTACTCTTTTGTTATGGAACTTTCCAGAGCAATCAGATATACTTACTTTTAAAAAATTTTAAATCTATATCGTTCTACTTTTGTTATGCTAACAAGATTGTGTAGTTTAAAATACAGCAGATCAATATTTACATCAGTGTGTGTTTGTATTCCACAGAGGATGCTCGCTCGTAGCTTCACTAGGTCATTATGGAATGCTTTGAAGACAGAACGGAGGGCTCTGTCTTCAAAAACACTTAATCCAGAAGTTGAAATCTCTAAGGAAGATGCTGTTCAGGTATATACTTCTTTTAGTTGTGAGTTTATCATACTCCTTAGGTAAAATCAAAATTTTAGTGTATTTTTTTGACTTAACAGACAATTATGAATAAATAAATATCACATTTTATTTAGCATCAATTAAAGTATGCACAAAAAATTAGCTATTGTTAATTACGTCCAAATTAGTGTAGGTTTTTTTTTATTGTAAAACATGTTCTTAATCAGTTTTATTTGGTTATGGTTAATATTTTAATATACAGGTTATAAGATAAGAAACCTTTTAGCTATATTTTATGTTATAAAAAAAATTCATTCTATTCTCTTACATCATCCGTAAGCTTACACTTACATATATACAATTGGACAAAATTTACTAAATAGTACATATGATGCTATGTAGAAATGAAACAAATGATCATACAGGTCTTTATGCATTGTTAAACATTTTCAGGCCGAGGGTTTAGACAAAGACATTTGTCTATTAGTAGATGAGAAAGATAACTTTGTTGGCACAGCTACGAAACGAGAATGCCACTCTGTTGATGATGATGGAAACGTTATGCTTCATAGAGCATTCAGTGTGTTTCTTTTTAACAAACGCGGGGATATGTTACTGCAGAGGAGAGCTAGCCATAAGGTGAGCGTGTGAATCCATAATAACCCTTCGTCGGGCGCCCCTCAAAAACTCCTTAGATCGGGTGCAGTGTGCTTGAAAAAATTGATGATTAAATTTTTTCTAATTAAATCTAAGATGAAAATCAAATTTAATCTTTTTTATTGGAATGTTTAGAAATAAATTTTATACAAAAGTAATAGAAAATATTCTTTCCCCCTTTAAATCAGACTAAAAACTAAAAGAGTTCATAGAACCTATAATTGCCATGCCTGTGAGATCGGCCGCGCCCGACGGAGGCTTAATTTTGCAAATGTAAATATTGCACAAATTTTAAAGCAAATAAATCTCAATAAAAGCTTTAATGATGTGAGAAAGGTCCAGACTACTAAATGGCGCTGTTAAATTTTGTATCTTGCGTCCTACTTGTTCAAGTTAATCCCTTGTCATTGTATCTTAATACAATGCTAATTTATAAAATTTTCTGTGTTCACCTCTAAGTCTATTTTTAGCCTGTTGCATTTGCATAACAAAACATTATCCTCCTAAGATCGTTATCTATGATCAGTGATTACATTACGAGCTAATCATCATCTTCTGTATTATAATTTAAATTTCAAAACAATCTATTTTTAAACTTTTCTTTTGTTGGAATATTATTATGATGTTGTATGTATTTTTCGTCCATATTAGAATAAAATCATATCATAAAACCAAAGTTTAATAATAAACACGACGTGTTTGACAAACATACAGCGTCCTAGCCCTAAACTAGAATATGTACTATGGATACCAGGCAAACAACACACAGAACTGATACGAATATCTATATATTTTTTAAAAAATAATATAAATATTTATTTTAACTGAGAGGCGAATTACAATTGGTACTTATATTAAAGACCCACAAGAAAGTTTTATATAGGACTTATAAGCGTCATGTAAGTTACTTAGCTCTAGTGTTGTTTGAGGTATGACTCTGATCTGTCAAAATGACAGGTCCAATTCATTATCTGTCACTTTAACAATTCAAAGTAGCATTTTAGCAAGGAAGTATCTTAAGTAGCATTTATGAATATAGCCATATAGAATACTGGTGTAGAAACCAAATACAAAAGTGGCAAGAAAGTGGTTTTTACAGTCTATACAGCACAGCCAGTCTTATGTGTTAAACTATAGACAATAGTACTACTTTTCGTCTTTTTAACAGGTGACCTATCCAGACTACTATTCAAATGCATGCTGCAGTCATCCTCTTTATATCAATGATAATCAAGAAGATGTCATTACAGCAGCTCGGAGACGGCTTAATTATGAACTAGGAATTCCACTTGAGGAGGTATGTTGTTTGTGATGTATGTACTAAATTGGTATAACATTACAAAATTATTTAATTGTATAATGCAGTGTAAATTTGTTCATTTGTTCTTGTTTTCCAGATGGACCCGGAATTATTTAAATATGTAACCAAAGTCCACTATCATGATCCAGGCGACGGTGTCTATGGAGAACATGAGATAGACCATATTTTATTTGTACAGAACGACTTCAGTATCAATCCAAACTCTGACGAAATCTCAGAATATGCATACATTCCAAAGAATGAATTTAATGCGTTAGTATATATTTTGTTTTCAGCTAGTGTCAAAATCCTTAATATTTTACCATTGAGGGTGTATTCTGTGGGTATTAAAGAGTACATGTATGTATTTATTTCCAGATTCATCCCAACTCTGGAGGCACCAATAACACCATGGTTCAATATGATCCGTCGTCACCGCCTCAAGTTGTGGTGGGACAATTTGCATAAAATACATGAACTTGCTGAAAAACCTGAGAAAATACACCGTTTTACAAGTTAAAAGTTACCATTTTAATATCGATATATTTATTTGATTTTTCTAAGCATAAATATTTTAAATATAATAATTATTTATTGTCATGTCCATGGTTCACATAAGTTTTTTTATTAACTGTTAAAGTCAAGGGTTTAGCCTGTACAGTAGCAGAAATAAAAAAAGATCATTGTAATATTATTTTGACAAAAAATTATTATTTAATTATCTAAGAATGCATTTGTGTATCCATTCGTTAACTATTATTATCATCCATTAAATTATTGGTGCTAAGTGAATAAACATTAGATGCAAAGTAAGTATTTTATTTCTTTAACGAAAACAAAAATTTTATCTTAAAAAACTGAATTTATTCGTAAATTGGTTTCAACAACATGTCTGAACTGCTAAAATCTGATTCCGAAGAAGAATGCCTGTTCCTAAGCCTCGAACTTTTTAATGAATTAGTAACCCATTGTGTAGTTCGCGCTCTTTTATATTGAATATTTCTTGTATTAAATTGTGTTTGACCGTTTTCTAAAGCAGTTTCTGAACGTAAAAGATAGGCTTCACTTGTTATTTGATTATCTATATTTAAGCCATTTCTGTAAGCTGTATGTAAATATCTTGCACCTATTACTTGAAGGATCTAAAAATTATCAATAATGTTCGATAATGATCAATAATGACCTTGAAATAAAATAATAACCCATTTCACTATAATGTCAGGTCAACAACAAACGAAGCTCGTGAAGATACAGCCTTAATAGATAAGTGAATGTGGCAACTGGCATGTTTGAGATTCGAATGTAAACTTGTTTTATGTTGAATCAAATCTAAGATTATAACAAAAAATCAACAAACCATGGCTATGATTATTAATGCCATAACTGCGTTAAATTTCCATGACACGAACATCATTTCACTTATCAACTTTTCCTCACATCCACTCGACCATATTGTTAGTTGACGCTAAAATAGACAATTTCTAAATTCTTAAAAATTAAGCAATAAATGTTTTACTTTTATGAGTGATAAATATTTAATAAACATACTGTAGGCGAATATTTATAGATGACTCCCGGCTGCAAAACACCATGATGGATACAAGGCCACATAATGTCAAGGTCGCAACAACTATACGGAACATTATCTGCAATAAACTTCTCACTGCCGCTGCAGAAAACAAAAGCACTTTTGCATTTGTTTTTATTTATTTGTTTAAACGTATCATTTTGTGCGTCATTCCGAAATATATAGGTATGTACATATTAAATTTTAATTTCATAGATAATATTTAATTTACATCAAAAACGAACATGATTTTATTTCAGATTTCATGCTTGTTTAATTTGGAACCATTAACGTTTAGCACCATAAATTAATTTGATATAAAATAAAGTGTATGTCTTGAAAATAAAAACTAACAATGCGGTTTCTTTCCCTCCATCATGCCATGGTATAAAAAACCATTCGCTATAGTTGACTCTCCCGCAGCAATGGAATCTTGTTTGTAGACGATCTATAGCTACTTTGGAAGGTAAATGGCTTGAGTATCGAAGCATAGCTTTTGTTATACCGCCTTTAATTTTTGCTTAAAATAAATATGAATTGAAATAATCTCAAGTATTCATTTTAACCGTAAATAATAGTAAGTTTAAAAATATGATAATCACCTCTAATAATTGTAGATTGTATTCCTGAATAAAATATAATCAAAAGAAATAAAACAATAATTGTAACTAATGCGATCACATAATAAAATAATCCATTCGTTACGTTATATTCTTGTTTTGGTAGACCAGCTTTGAATAATTGGTACAGACCGTAGACCTGAAAAACCCAAAACTAAACGTCGGTTTAATAGGGGGGTCATGAGGCTTCTTACTCACTTCAGTAAAAACAGCAACCAGAGAAGCACAGGCTATTATAACAGGTATTACGTTACCATCAGGCCAGCACACGAGGTCTAGCAAGGCACCTTCCTCAGCCCTTATGCCCTCAGAAGTGTTAATAAGCCATACGAGATAAAAGATAACTACCGGCATACAAGCCATAAGCAATAATCGAATATTGTTGAATGAAGGCCATGTTAAATACATTTTCGAATAATCATTTATTTTTTATAATCTTAACTGTATTTTGTCAAATATTTATTGACAAAGTTATGTCAAGAAAAAAACAATATTTGCGGAAAACGTTTTAAAAATGCAAACGTTAAATTATATAAACCCAATGAGTTTTGTCATGAGCATCACGAGTGCTGCAGAATGGCGCACCGCGCTTTAGACCATGTTTTCAAGATCGTTCGAAATGGCCTCAGCTCTTATACAAAGTAAGTTTGCTCAACAGAAAAAAATACCATGGAATTATTTTAAAATTGTAAAAATATACTAAAATCGTACTAAACAATGCTAGAATCTGAGATAGAGCTAATATTGTTTAAAAATTCAAGTTCGGCCGAACTTTGCACCCAGTGCCTTAATTTTTTCTTTTTTCTTTTGACGTCGCTGACAGCGCCGGGGACTTTCATTCGTACAAACGCCTGGTGGGGGTGGCTTTGTTTTTGTGAATGACTTTACGTATGAAAAGTGTAATATTAAAAGTTAATGAAGGTTTTAATGTTTAATTGTCGGCAACTTAAATGATTATGGACGACGAGTCTTTTTTTAAACTATGGGTGGTGAAATATTGTTTGAAAGTCATCTACCCAAAGTACAATTTCTTTGTATTTTTAGTTTACCTCGCTATTAAATATAGAATAACGTTGAGAAGACTAAGTCAAGGGAGGAAGATTATGGCTACATTTGTGATTAAACCAATTTCGAGCAACGTACAAAGGTTACTTTTAACAGATCCCTTGGGAGATAACATATCAGTACATTTTAACAAATGTTTGATATTGTCTAAAAGTAAATTTATTGAGTTAGCAGTCGACAATTTATTTTACGTAGACAATGGTATGCTTTGGGTAGCTCTCAAACTAGATTCTGAATTTAAAGCAAGGAAGACAAAGAATGGATCTACAAAGAATAAGTTTAAATTTAATTATAACCTTGATTATGTTACATCGGAAATACATAAGAAGCTGTGGCCTGACAACCCTTCAGATTTATTAGACAGAGTAAGAATAGTGCCTGTTATTGGTTCCAAATTTGTGCAAGACCACTTGATCTTTGTTTCCGAGGATGAATTGTTCAATATAACATCAACATTTGGTTTGAGAAACCATGAACAAATAGAGGTAACTCTTCATACAGTGCCATCATTGGAATGTGCACCTAAAATAGGAAGCCTTGCTGAGGTTAACCTGCTGGTTAATGACTTTGACTTAGAGAATGATTTTATTAAGGAAGTGCTCCGAAATCATTTTGAACTTCCAAAACTTTTAAATACAAATGACACTTTTACTGTTGACTTGACTCCAGAAATAACTGGAAAATATCATTACAAATATTATGATCTAGTCCAATCAATTGGAAGACTTCATTTTAAATGCAATAAACTAACTAGTGATGTGCAGACTGATTCAGATACAATTCAATTAAAGAGTAAATTAATTAATAAAAATAATATTGACATGCCATATTTTATAGTTAAGGGTGTAACTCAATTGACATTAGGAGAGAATATTCATGGTTTAAAACCAAGATATGAATTTTATAAACATGAGAGTATTGTGAAACCTAACATGACAATGGTACAGTCATGTCCATACGGTTTGAAGAAAATATTTGACCTTATGCAGGAGACCATTAGTCCTTTTTTGGAGGGGCACTTGAGTAAGTCATTGTACTACATCCAGGCTAGGTTAATGCAGTTTTTCCTAGAACTTCAAAACTAAATAGTTTATTTCTTTGACTGGTTTGTAGTACTTTAATTAATATTTTTATAATTTTCATTACAGATGATATCCTAGTATCTCTGTCTACCCCTATTGTGCCAATGTTGCTTCTGACAGGCTCTAATGGATCTGGGAAGCATTTGTTAGTGAAGACACTTGCTAAATATAATGGTATAATTTTGTTTAGAATGTATAAAAATGCATAATAGACATATCTATTGACAGCCTTTATGATGTGATTCGGTGAACACAAATAAATTATGTACTGTACAAAATCATAATATTGGATGCAATCTATGTTAAAGTATTTATTTCAATATTAAAATTTACACAAAAACAAAAGAATAATTCAAGCATGAGTATAAAAAGTGAATTCTTTAAAGCCTACAATAGGTTGCATTTGTTTTCTTCAAGATGAATAAACATGTTGGGCCAACATTGTCACACATTCAGTTTTAAGATGTCATTTATTTTCAGGTTTAAATTGCCTTCAAATAGATTGCAATGCAATACAGAGTTCGACAGCCAAGCAGACTGAAAGTAAAATAAATGCAACAATACAGAAAGCTAAAAGTGCATCGCCTGTTATTGTGTTGTTAGATAATTTTGAGGTGAATATATTACACTCCAATTGTGAAGTATTGATATATGATTGAACTAAGCAAGCACTAGAACTTGACTACAAACAAGAATGTTTGATAATATAATTAACTTATTATAAATTACTTCATGTGTTCGTGTTTATTTGTTATAATTTTTTAAAAAGTATTAGTGAGTGAGTAGTGACATGAAATTGTTTCAGGCGTTACTTTGCGAAATCCATATTATTTAAAATTATTTTGCTTATTATTCCCTCTACATTAGGTTGATGAAGGAAATTAACCTCCACCAACATACAATAACTTGTCTCGACGCGTTTCGCCACTTCATGTGGCACCATTTTGCCAATTTGGGAATTATAAGCAAAATAATTTCCTTTAGTGAGTAGTTACTTAAAATTGTTTGTCGAACCTTTTGTTAATATGAAAATTCATAATCTTCAGGTATTTGCAGTAGATCCGGAGAACAATGAAGACTGCCGAGTGATTGAATATTTTGTTAACACAATAATCACTTTATATCAGAATTATACAAAACACGCGATTATATTTGTGGCCATAACAGAGAGAACAGATTTGAAGCCAAATATTTTGAGGATTTTTCTAGAAAAGTTTCACATACCAAGATTGTCTTTGAAAGAAAGACAGGAAATGCTGAAATGGTTTGTTACGGTTATGCAAATAGAATTTGCGGATGGCAATATAGAGAAGGGCTCCAAAGAATGTTTAGATCATAGTTTTGGGTTGGATGATGTTATGCAACGGTTGGCTGCTAAAACTGAAACTTTTTTGTTTGGTGATTTGGATACTTTAATACATTTTGCCTTGAGAGAGGCGTATTTTAAAGGAGATAACGAATCGATTTGTGGAACTAGTCTGTGTAGTGTTAAGGAGGATCATTTTAATTCAGCTTTAGGTATGTTCTGAGAGTATTGTTTATTTTAAATTGTTGATCCAAGTTTGTTTTATCAACTTCTGTCAAAATCTACACAATCCAAAGCTACTCTATTTTGATAACTTTCAAAAAATGAGTGCTAATAGCGTTTTCGCCCCAACTGTGATAGTTTTAAAAATTTTAATTAACTAATAGATTTTGCAATACAGTGTCTTATTGATATTCCAAAAACAAAGCAGCTTCACACATCAGAGATCTCGAAGAAATTCAATTGAAGGCACAGTTCTCTTGTTTTAAGCTGTCTTACCTAAATAACAATTGGACCATATAAAGATCTAACTGTCAAGATGACAATATAACCAAACAATAAGAGACACATTTGTTGTGCTTTAAACAAGCATTTAAAATTAGAAGGTGAACAATCACACAAAATTTATTGCTTTATTTTTCAGAATCAATGAGAAATTTACAAAGTCAACATTTGGATGCACCTAAAATACCAAAAGTGTTATGGGATGACATAGGTGGTCTCGATAAACTGAAGAGAGAATTATTAAAAACAATAGAATTTCCTATTAAGTATCCGTATTTATTTAAAAATTCTTCATTAAAACGTTCAGGTGAGGTTTACTTTCCAATCTGGCTGTTGTGCCAAATATTGTTGACTTTTTGGTGTATTTATTTAAACCTATAATATCTACTTTTTTCCACTTTGTTCCAGGTATATTACTGTATGGTCCTCCGGGTTGTGGTAAAACGTTAGTAGCTAAAGCAGTCAGTACAGAGTTGAATGTTAGCTTTCTAAGTGTAAAGGGTCCGGAGTTACTTAATATGTACATTGGGCAGTCTGAAGAGAATGTTAGAAAAGGTATTCCATTTATTTCATCAGCTGTCCTAGCAGAGTTGACCAACATTTGCATGCATCTATGGCTTTAAACTTGACTTTGGACAGTGAATATTTTATGTCGACAAATTTTCATTATATCAATTTTTCTTCAAAAATGATCCTTTATTAAAAATAATAATAATCATTGTTTAGTATTTTCAAGTGCTCGTGCTTCGTCGCCCTGTATAGTGTTTCTTGATGAATTGGATGCGCTTGCGCCGCGAAGAGGAGCGGCGGGTGACTCCGGGGGCGCTAGTGATAGAGTTGTCAGTCAGTTACTTGCTGAAGTTGACGGTGTCAGTAGTGAAGATGGTTTGTATTTAAAAGAATGCGCTACTTCTACGCTATGAACTGTGAAGGGTCAATGACTCTAAGAACATCACAGTAATTTACTTTATTATTGTTATGTCAGACTTAGTTGTAATACTTATTATATGTATAATTTTGAGTTTGGGTGTCATAAGTATTATCCTATAGTTAATTCTGTATAATTTTCTTTTTACAGATGCAGACTCGTCGAGTTTCGTATTTATAATGGGTGCTACAAATAGACCTGACCTATTAGAACAATCATTGCTAAGGCCAGGGCGTCTCGATAAACTTATTTATGTAGGACCATATTGTGGATTAGAAGAAAAGACCAAAGTATTAAAAGCTCTATGTAGAAGGTAATTGTTTTAAATGTATTATATGTGGTATGGTTAGGTTTATTTACTCACACAAACTCTACATCACAAAAATTGTAAAAGTAACCCCACCTCATAAGTCTTTTAATGTGCCTATTTTAAATTCTTAATTCAAAAATTTCACGCTTTAGAAAAATATACTATAAGTAGAGAGAAATGCATTATTTATCTTCTTGTGAAGCAATACAATGGGTATGAACTTTATGCTACAGGAAGAATCATATTTTTTAACCCTAAATAGAATTAGTTTAGGTTAAGCTAATTTATCAATAAAAAATAATTTTGTACAGTCACAACCTACGCCCAGAAGTGAGTTTAGAAGAAGTAGCTGCCGCCTTACCTGAACGTTGTACCGGAGCCGATTTATTGTCTGTGGTCAGTGTTGCCAGATCTGCCGCAGTCAGAGCATTGTTAGACAAACTACGAGATGGTAAGTTAAATATTTCACTTGCGTAGAAGTCTCCCACTATGTTTTTTTCACTCCATTAAAAAAACTCCATAGGATCAACGTCTCCTATCTCTTATCCCCTATGTCGTGATTGCGAGACAGTGTTGCTAGTTATATGAATTTAATTGTAAACTATTATATTTCTTTTAGGACAAGTAAAAGAAAGTGAACTGAATACAGATTCTGTGATATTGGGCGTATCAGAATTGTGGGAAGGTGTCAAATCATTCCGCCCGTCTGTTACTGAAGAAGAATTACTATATTATGAATCGTTACAAACGCAAATGTAGTATTATGAATTATGTTTTTATTTATTTTATAGATTTTTAATAAACAAATTTTAATTTACGTTGATTTGTTATGGTTCTTTAATATTATGCCCCCAATTTCTATAATTTATTTTAACCCAAAATAAAAATAAAGAATTTTACAAAATTTAGAGATGGTCTTGAAGTCTTCTCTCGTCTGAATAGTTTCAATTTCTCTGCACACTAGTTTACGCTACTCACCAATAGGTTTGCCACAACTGAACTTGTTTATTATTTAAAGAAATAGTATAAAAAACTAACTCATCTAATTAAAGAAGACAAAACTGACGTAAAAACAATATATCAATATGCGAGAAAAAAAATTAAATTCTGAATTTTAATGTGAATATTCGATGTTTCTTAAATAAAAATGTTAATTTCTACTTGGCTGGTTCTTGATGTAGTAATCAATTCACTAATAAATCAATTAATTTTGAGATGCGCATCACTATTGACAGCCGGCCATCTTTCTTTCCGTTTTCGAAATGGTGAGTCGTGGAGCGTTTTTTCTTTAATTTACAATTCACACTATGAATTTTGTAAATTACGATATATTCTTATATTATAGTTCTTCGAATGACAATTGTTAAAATGTAGTATTTCAACTTTGACATGTTTATACCATTTTTCTCGTGTTTTGGTAACCGCGTGGTAGAGGTTGTTGTCATAATTGCTTTTATATTTTTAGCCACCTAAAAAGGACTCGAAGTCGTCGGCTAAGCAGCCCCAAAAGACGCAAAAGAAGAAGGAGGGCTCTGGTGGCGGCAAAGCTAAGAAGAAGGTAAGTTGTGTCAGTGATATCGCGTATAGGTTATGACGTATGGTCTTAAACGCAAGTTCTTGCCAAATGATTATTTTTTATACTTGAATATTCTATGAGAGTAAAAATTACTGATATATTGAGTCTGATGGTAGATACGGGCACTAACTATAATAATATTTATAAAAAACAAATCTTATACTGTCAATTTTAACTTGCAGAAGTGGTCCAAAGGAAAAGTTCGTGACAAGCTAAACAACCAGGTGTTGTTTGATAAGCCCACATATGAGAAACTGTACAAGGAAGTACCACAATACAAGTTGATCACGCCTGCGGTTGTCTCTGAAAGATTAAAGGTCCGCGGCTCACTGGCCAGACGGGCACTCATTGAGCTTAGAGAAAAAGGTAAGATTTGTATATGACAGTACACATAAATTCCAGCATTTTGAGAGCTTTGATGCTATTGTGTTCATAATTAACTATTAAAATAATAACTGTTACAGAACATATTCTAAATTCAATTGTAATTTGATTAATTAAACTGGAATAACTTCAGATTGCACTGAGGTATGATTATAAATTAAGTGACAATAATAAAATCAAATATAAAACTATTTAGTTATAGAAATTATTTTATAATCTGATTATATAATTCTGTTAATATATATTAAATTATTATTTCCAGGTCTAATCAAACAGGTTGTACAACATCACGGGCAAGTTATCTACACCCGTGCAACAAAGGGAGACGACCCTGTTGCGTAATTATGTATAAGTTAAAATAAATAAAAACTTCTAAAAAAATGTTTTATTATTATTATTATTATTTTAACACTGGTACATGTGGCATGTTTCATAAACCTTAGCATTGGTGTTGTTTAAAGTATTGTCATTGTTGTGACAGCTCATTTATTCAACTTCCTTTGGTTTGATCATTTAGTGTTTGTGAAATGATAGTCTCACTTTGTAGTTATTTGCATGGTTTTAATAGTTAATGAAACATTTTACAATTTATTCGTAGCTGTCGCTGTAGAGTTATGGCATTCAAGTGGTGTTATACACCTGTAATATGAATTCAAAAAAGCCAATAGTTCTGCATGTCTCCAATAGGATCACATTGATGGGAAATAAATGTGTGTTCGTGCTATAGGCACAAATGTCAAACTGGTTTAATGGTAAATGTGAAAAAAAATACCAAAGATTAATAATTCACTTTATTCAACGTTTTTGACCATCACAATGTTCAATGAGGGCAAATTTAGCACCAGGATATAAGCTACATATCCTATCCTTCAATTTGACGGCATGATCTTCATTTACGGTCTCCACTACCAGATTCGCCTGCAAAAGACAGTACATTTTTTAACTTTGTCATAAAGCCTATATGAATACTGATTTAGATTTCAGAAAATTAACAATATTATTTTTTTATAATATTACGCGTTTATTTTGTCTACTTTAAATCGGCGTTAGTTGCTTAATGTATTTTAATTTAGTTCGGAAATAACCACAAAACCTTGGTCCAATTATTCAGTAAATCAATTTTTAAAATGAAAAATTTACTTATGGATTAATAACTAACCCAAGTAGTCGAAACGTCACTATGGACCCACATTTGTTCTGTCACCAAGCTTTTTAAGATACATTTTTCCTCAGAGATAATATTCGTAAGTTTGGCAAACCCATCTTTTTGGTCTGGTACTGGTATTGCACATCTCACTAGTCTCGCAGTAGCTGCTAACCCTCGTTGTATCACACGGGTGAGACGACTGCAGTCCACATTGCCGCTACTAATGATGCATACCACCCTGAAATTCAACAACTTCACACATAATATAATCAAAATACTCTTATTATGAATAATTTAAAAAAGGTCGGCAAGAGCTGTCAACTGAACCATAGAGAAGTAAAATCACACTAGAATTTTAACCATAGAATAAAAACAAGGATTTTTTAAGCTTTCTACCAATTGTTTATATATTCCAAGTCTAATTGTAGAGCCCTGTTTGTGGACCGAATAAATAAATAATATTTATTTTAAATTACCTTTTACCCCTGAGTTCAGGCACCAGTCCTTGCATGAGTGCTGCCAATCCACATACGCCTGCGCCATCAGCAACCAATCTTTCACGTTCCAGCATATTGATCATCGCACGAGCTATCCATTGTTCATCTACTAACAACTGTACACAATCTATACTAATATATAAAATAGTAGTTTATATGTTTGAAAACTAACGTTCGCAGACAATAACGGTAAACATTTAAAATATGGTTTGGAAATAGAATATAGGCTACACATTTTTCCTAATTACAGTGAGGAAAAACAATGATATCGATACTAAAAAACCGCATCCAAAGAGTGATAAACATACCATTCTATCCAATCTTCCCTTTACAGTTGCAAAAGCTTTTACATTAACAATAGAAGCGTTTAGTCCTTCAGCTAAATTTGGCACAAGAGGAACCGACACAGGCTTCCCTGCTTGCAGAGATTTCATCATCGTTGGTACTTTAGAACATTCTGCACCCTGCAATTAATACACTATTACAAAATGAACATTTAAGATTATTATTATTATTTTAAAAAAAGAATACTAACATAAACGAGACATGAACATTTTAACTTTTTGCAAGCGACCAATACAGCGGCCAATACGCTCCCATCACCAACTGGTATTATGACAGCATCTAACTCTGACAATTGGGTGACCACTTCAACACCAATAGTACCGAGACCAGATAATATTAACGAATCATTTGTGCTGCAGAAATAGGAAAGATATATTTATGGATTCATAAGAGTTACTTAGATTGACTCTTAGCCGAATAATTAGGTTGATTAGTTGAAGTATTAGTTTATTCAATATTACTTTGACAGATCAAATCAATAGTTAGGTACTGCCGTTAGATCTTCTTGAATGATTAGTAATCTTCCTTACGGCTAAATACTCAATACACATTATTATTGTTCTTTTAAGAGATAACACGCGTTTTAGCAACGATTGAATGTGCAGTCGTCATTCCTTTATGCCGAGAGTGATGGAATTTGGCGATAGTCATACAATTTGAAACTGTATTTAGTTTCAAAATGATTTTACTCAATAGAGGAGTATTTCAATTATTTGAAATTATGAATGGTAATTAATTAATTGCTGTGATCTAACAGTGTGTCGCATTGACATCTTTAAAATTATTTGTGACATGCAGTAAAAATATTTGAATTTGAAAATAAATCACGATTGTCCATTGTTACGTGATAGGCGATCATTGACCAATCTCTGTCCTAATTATATTAGATACCTTAAATAATATTGTCCAGTTTCTTTCTGAGTTTTCTTAGCGTATTTAATTGCATCGTCAACATTATCTCCACATAAAACAACATTCGCTCCGTATTCAGCACAATATTGCGCGTGCGACGGTGGCGATCTTTCCGGTAACACTGCGGTTACCTTAAAACATGAAATGGTATACACAAATTTTGTTTGAATAACTCTTTCTTAAGTTACCTACCGGTATACCCAGTAGAGTTCCATGATAAGATGCGGCAACACCAATATCTCCGTTCGAAGGGACAATCACGCCTTGAAGCTTCGAATTCTCCAGATCCAAAAGAAAGGCATTTCTCACACCTCTTTCCATACAACTGTAAGCGATCTCATGGTATAATAAAACTCTAATCCCCTTAAACATTTTTAATTATCAGGCAAATACCTGCCAGTAACTTGTAAATTTTCACATTTCAAATAAATATTATAATCCATGTATCTACTTATTTTTGCTTCCTGAAATTTTATAATTTCCTTTCAAATTACAATTTAAAAATCCATTGACATCAAGGGGTTTAATCTCTGCAACTTAACAACATTACTTCACTTACACATAGTGGTGTATGTATAATCCCTCCTTCAATCCTTTCTGCTGCTTGTTTTATTTCATTAAATGTGAGGATTTGAGTTTCTTCATGCAAATCTTCCTGAAATTACGATAAGCACTAAACCTAAGCTTATATGCTATGCAGCATTACATTATAAAGTGCTGGATTTACCAGCATTAAAACTATCATAGATATCTTACAAGAATTTAAAATACAATGAATAAACATGAACTGAATTTTGGATAACAGGACACACCTAAGAACTTTTGTAATAACGCGAATAGTATATTTTTATTTACTAACCATTATTAGACTATAAATTAATTTTGACAACTATAACCATAATGACAAAACTTCACAAATAGTCTGTCAGATAAAATACTTTTCTAATCAATGGGGTTCTTTTTAGAAATAAAAGCAAAAAAAATATTAAATTTATATATTTTATTACATAAAGGTTAATTAATCGCCAAAGCATCATTCTGCGCTTCCTGTGCGAGTTGTACTTGCAAATTGAGTAATTTATTCTTCAGCACAACTATACCCATGAGAACAATATTCTCCGGCTTCAAAGCCCCTGAAGACTCCACATTGTAAAAGAATTTATTTGCTTTTGCTTCCCAATTGAATTCAGCTTCATACTGATCCTCATCCAACTCTGTGTGTTCACTTTTAGGCCACTCATCTGGTTTAGGATACAGCGTGTGTCTCATTATATTATCAGGGTCATACTCAAAGGAAACACCCGCAGTAGGATTCCATTTTGCATGCTCTTTACCAAATCCTTTCTTAGCATATGCCCTCAACTTCAATTCCTGGCCTTTACGGAGCTTGATTATCAATATCTCATCTGCTTCACCATACTCGGCTTGATCCTCATCTCTATGTCTTGATGTCACTGGAACCACACGTGGATCACTGGATTTTAGATCTGCTGTGGTCACGTGCCGTGTCTGATCGTCTGTACACTTAACATCCAAGGTAAATTCCACACTACATTCTGAGCAGAAGTCAGCGCACATGCAATCTCTCGAGTACCTTATTTTGTCAACAACGTCGTCTGATATCAGCGGGATTAGCCCTATCCTGTGTGCAAGAAATTCGTCACTAAGAACAGTGGAATTTGCCTCTAATTGCACCCAATCTATTGCCATAGTCGGCGTTTCAGCAATAAACACACGACGCATGCTATTTGCTACACTCAATTCTGTGTCTTCTACGACAAATTTCACATTTTCGTCTGTTAACTCTGTTATGTGTACCGATGGCTGATTTGCGTACGGCATTCTTAATGTATCAACAATTTATTTCCCGTGATAGTTCATATTATAATGAAAAGGACAACGAAATGTAAACGACGCTCAAGAATAAACTAAATTTGACATTAGTTTTCTTAATTTTCATTTGGCATTTGCACTACTTATGTAACTTTTTCTTGACAAATATTTATATTATATGAAGTTTAATGAAAATGTTTTATGATTTAAATACAAAATATTATTTTAAATTAAAGTATTAAAATAATAGTACAATGTGGTTAGCCTATACCATAACTAACCACCATAGCTAAAATACCGGCATCGTTGCCTGTTCTATGAATGAATGTTCATATTTATGGGTAGGCAGAACAATTCCTAACGGTAATAAATAAAATTAAGAGATAGCATTAATTATTCAATGATTTAATTCGTTGACTGTTACTTCATATATTGTTATATATTTTTCACATAGAAAATTTTCAATTAGGGAAATTTATAAATACAAACATGACATGGTGTTCAACAACATGTTTTGCTAAAAGTTCCAAAGATCACTATACTTTAATTAACAATAACAATAGTGATAACCGACAAATCATGTGTAATAGGTATTTTAATAATATTTTAATGAGATAAACTCTGCTATTATTGTATAAATATTAAAAAATTGGCCTTAATATTTTATCTGTACCAATTACTATTGGAACGTGGTTTAGTCGACCGACTTAGCAACTTTTTTTTTGACAAAAAATATCGAATATGGAGCGTTACGTGATTTCTCCCCACGTAAGTACAATTACTAAGAAAATTTTTGATCGTTCTCATTTTATTTATTATTTATCACTACACACTATATACTTATAATTATTTTATTATTTATTTGTTTTTTAAATATTTATTTAAAAATTTCTGTGTGCCTTAGTATTTAACTGATTTATTACGTTTCCAAAGCTTCGCATCGTGGCCCCTTTTTATGTAAATTTCATGAAAACATTGAATTCAAACATAGAGTATTTAATAGTTCATGTTTTTTCTTAAATACTATATGAATGCTACTTGGCCCTAAACAGGCAATTTCCGCCAGACATTTCCTTATCTCCTAATTAACCCCATCCACCATGATAATATTAATAATTATATTTAATGTGCTATATACCTAAAGAAACTACAGTCTCGTAGTGGCCTCGTAATGACGTGGTAGTGTTGTGATTTATCGACATAGTAAAATGGGCTTTCAGTCGGTCGAATTTGATCCAATGTGTGATAAGGAACATCCTCAGAAAATTACTTTTGAAGATGTGTCCGCTGCTTCCTTCAGGATTCAAAGTGGGATTTTAAAGACACCATGTGTTGTGAGTTTTTTTTTTATTTACAATTTAAAAACACATTTTTATTTAATTTTAGTAGTTTTCTAAATAGTGATATATTTTTTAATTATAAAAAATAAACAAGAATTAATATGAACAATATATAATTATTTTCATGTTCTTGTAATTTATTTGTATTTTTATAGAAATCTCACATGTCCATGGAATATAGTATGGAGATTTTCCTCAAGGCAGATTTCCTTCAACATACTGGAAGGTAATTTACAAATAATTTGGATATTTTTTTTAAATTAACATCAACTTTTAATTTTGTTTTAATAACCATCCTCATTCTTTATTAATATCGGTTAATAAAGAAATATTTTTTATTTGTATTTTTTGGTATCAATATTTTTTATTTATAATTATTTACAGTGATATCTAAAAATTAACTATTTACTTACAAATACTGCGCAAAATACTAATTAAAGAGGAATAATACAACTTCTTTGAATAGTTCATTTTATAATGCAAAAATGTCGATCAACAGTTTCAAAGAACGAGGTGCTAGGAACGCCCTTTTACTTCTCTCAAAGGAAGCAAAGGAACGCGGTGTTATTTCTGCATCACTAGGAAACCATGCTCAGGGTCTGAGTTTTCACGCAAATGAGCTTAAAATACCAGCCATAGTTGTCATGCCAAATGTGGCACCTATTATGAAGATCCAGAAGTGCCAGTCGTATGGAGCTGAAGTGATTGTCCATGGAGATGATATGAAGGAAGCTAAATTGCATGCTATGTCATTAGCTAAACAAAAAGGACTTACGTATATCAATGGGTAATATATTTTTAAACTGCGGTTAACTTAATCATTTTAAAATAATTTCTGAACGTAATTTTTGTTAAAGACAAAGAGTTGCAGCCCATACAGTTTTTAGTATTATTTTCTTTATCCCAAATACTGCGTAGTTCTCAATTTCTCTTTCAATTGTGTTTATAATTGTTTTTAGATATGATCATCCCCACATAATGTCTGGTCAAGGAACTTTAGGATTGGAAATAATTGAACAAATACCTCAAGTAGACGCTGTCCTTGTTCCCGTGGGAGGAGGCGGACTCTTAGCTGGAGTCGCCACTGCTATAAAACATTTGAAGCCGAATGTATTAATTTATGTAAGTTTTATTGTCTCAATCCTCCCCTTTTAATTGAGGGCTTAATTGTACGCAAAAATCAATTGAAAGTTAATTGTAAAGTCGTCGTGAATTAATTGTTGAAAGTCAATAGCTATCTCATTGTGATTTTATATGAAAATCATTCATGAAAACAGTAAGATTCCATTCATTTTTGACATAATTCCATAATAATACGGGAGTTTTATTTTTTCTTATTATTTAATTTCGCTTTATACTCGTAATAATTTGTTTAAAATCAAATAGCTTGTAGTTGAAAATTTTAAAAAGTATTGGTAAAATTTTAATTAAGAAAATAGATACCTAATTTGAAATAAAATAATATTAATTATTTCACTCCAGCGTTTTTAGTAAATATGTTGAAATAATAAAAATACACATTGTAATTTATTACTATTATGGAAAGTTATATTTATTATACGTGTCATCTATTGTTGATCTTCGTGTTAACGCAATATATTTAATTATTATGAACGCGTCAATTTGTTTACATTCAAGCAAAAATAGTTATTACATATATAGGTAAAGATTTCTATCATTGGAACATTTTTATCATGACAAAGGAAATAAGTCAAACCAAGAATGCTAGCCTTTTGCCCATTGAATATTGAGTAAAAGAAATTATTTGAATTTAAACACAAAATACGATGTGTAACATTAAGCCTTATGCTGTAGTATATTTAATTCAATGGTATTTAACATAAAAAATGTACTTTAGGGTGTGGAATCGGAAAAATGTCCCAGCATGAAGCACGCGATGAGGAACAACGAACCCACATCGGTTGAGATTCGATCAACGCTAGCAGACGGCCTTGCTGTGCCTACAGTCGGATATAATGCTTATGTTACAGCTAAACCTCTTATGAATAAATTGGTGAGTTTAGTTATATAAGGTTTCTTTTATATTTATAACACTAAAGATGTTTATTACGACCACTTTCAAGTGAATCATTTGTGAGGTAACCCAGTCGCGTTATTCGTATCGAGTTTGGTATTGTATGTGTATTCATTTATTTATTATTTATAGTTATACATTTCACATGAGAATATTAAATACTAAATAATAATTTATTACCACAATCACTACTAGTGATTATTTGCTATATGGGCGTGAATGTATTTAAACAGATTACGGTAAATGAAGACTGGATAGCAAGAGCAATATTACGACTGGTAGAGCTGGAAAAATATGTCGTAGAAGGCGGGGGAGCTGTCGGGTTAGCGGCTATCATGGCTGGTTTAGTTCCAGAACTTATTGGAAAAAAGTAAGTTTTATTATTATAGTATTTTTCATGAAATAAAATCAACCTACAAATAATTTTTGCAAAATTTAAATATTCAGAATTTTCAAATTTCGTAAAAGGGTAAATGCGCTAACTGCAAAATATTCAATCCATCGTTTCGTAATTCCTGAACACGATATTTTAAAAGTTTTATATCTACCAGATTCGGCGTAACCATTACGGCGGCTTCGGATTGCTTCGGATGACTTCGGATTAAAATAAACGCGATAACAAATTGCATCAATGTAATGTTTACACTTGTATGTGCGCTTAAAACTATAAGTCATGTAAAATAATAAGAAACTCAAAAACATATTTTTAATTGATAAATATAAAAGCGTAGTTAGTTAGTTGATAAAACTCCGACATGGGGATTCTGCACAAGAAAGTCCAAGATAACAAATTAATAATTATCAAAACCTCTCTGAATCATCCACAACAAGAAGCAAAAAGTTATCTAAAAATACACTTTAAGTTAAAAATAAAAAATCTTATCATTTGTTTATAACTTAGGGCTCAGTAAATTAATAATAAACTTTCTACGCGTTTTATTAATTTTTAGATTAGCATGATAGGTTTTTACAATTAGGTTATATATATAGGTTTTTATAAACCTTAGATAACCTTTTCCCCTTTTTGTCGTTAAATTTACAATTGATTGAAAAAGTGAGCTCTCAGTTTTTATATTTAGGAAAATGATGAATGAAACGTACTATTAAAAGAAGTTAATTTCTATCTCAGTAATTGTTACATTATTATTCTTCTTCTTTTATTAACAACGGCTTCAGATATCTATTAAAGACAATTCTGCCAATGTCGAGTATTCGGGCAGCAGTTGGGCTAAGTAAATTTTAATTCACACAAAAACTCTATATTATTATTATTGATTTTAAAATATTTACTTGACAATTCCTCTCTGGTGTTTCCACATGATAAAAAATAAGACATGAATGTCAATGTTATTCAAAAAGTAAAATAATTATTTTAACAGAAAGCTATATTCAATATATAATGTAAATTACAATATTAAATTTAGGAAATACAGAATTAACTATTAATTAATAATAATAATACCACCAACCATATGCCTTACATTACTGCATTGTTTTAATTTTAAATATAATATTATTTTTAGAGATGTGCCAATTATGCCTGAAACAACTAATTAGTCGGTTGTAATAAGTCAATGTTAGTCGGCCGAAAAATTAAAATAATTATTTTAACAGAAAGCTACATTGAATATATAATGTAAATTACAATATTCAATTTAGGAAATACAGAATTAACTATTAATTAATAATAAAATACCATAGGAAGTAACAATACATATGAGAAATAGACTGTACACTCGGCTGCATTGTTTTACGATATTAGTTTTAAAACTAGTATTATTTTTTGTTTCTAGGGTCGTTTGCATACTATCTGGAGGAAACATAGATACAACAATACTAGGTCGCTGTTTAGAACGAGGATTGGCAGCAGAACAGCGATTGGTCAAATTTAAAGTAACAGTGAGTGATAGACCTGGAGGCATTGCTGAACTTTGTAAACTCATATCGAAGATTGGTGTTTCTATTAAAGATATTATGCAAGAGAGAGCATGGGTTTGTGGTGATATATTTAGTGTTCGGGTAAGTCATAACGATTATGTCCCGCTCAGTCAAATTGTATTGAGATTCCAGTCCGTATCGTGTCTGAATAAAAGTCACTTATCGTTCTCACAGAATCAGCTCGTGCTTTTACCCTTACGCACTAATGAGTTGTTTATTATAAGATAAATTAATTAAACATATATTTAGTATAATTATCAATGTTGGCAAGTATTCAATCATTTTGTTATGCCCCTAAGATGACCTCGATTATCTGTGACTTTTGTACTGAACATTTGCAATCTATATTTGTACATTGACATAGTTATTTGTTCTTTGTCTAATTGTTAAGCTAATTTCCTTGCTCGCTTTTAAAATTGAACTTTGAACATTTTACATTTTTCTTTATTAGAATGCGACACAATGTTTTATTGACGTCATCAAAGTTACTGTTGTAGGTAAATGATAAATGATAATTTATTTGTAATAAATTATTAAATATAAAGATATTATATATTGAGTCAGTATACTACTATTAGTATAACTACAAATGCCATGTCAAAGCAAATGTCGCAAACCACAGAAGACGGGGATCACTTATTTTGAATGACTTATGGAGTAATGCACTAACCAAAAGAGGAATATTCCCTAGAATAATGAATAATAAAGAATGAAGTTTGGCCGCGATAACAAGTCGCTAAATAGTCTTAATTTAATTCTATATTTATTCAGGTAAAAGTAGTTTGTGAGACGAGAGGTCCAGAACACACAGAGGAATTACGAGCGACTATAGCTGACTATTACAAGGAGTGGTGTTTTGACAGACAAGATGATGCTGGAAGATCATTGAGAGCTAGTCCTGATGTGGATGATATGCAATCCTCAGGAGGCAGCTCGGCTTCGTACGATGACGTTGCACGTTAGTTTAAAAGTTCATAAGATTAACTTTCATTTATAAATATGGCGTGACGGAAATTGGTTGTCGCGACATTTCATTAATATTACATAAAGTTTGAACTGTCAAAGTGACAGTTTATTCCTGTCAACATCTGTCATTTTGACAGTTCATACCAATACTAATAAGTTGTATGGTATTAACAGAAAGCACCAGATATACGTAATAATAATATACATGTATATTGTATATGTATTATAGCTAGGTTAGTGACGGGCATAGTTCAGTTCAGAAAGTGATTGAATTAATTACACCCGATTATTTTTAGTTAATATAGCTCGATAAGATAGTTTAACAATTTTATAATTATTATACATAATTATAATCTCGTATCAAGATGTATTATGTTTACTGAATTAAAATGTAGGTGTTGTATTAGACTGTTAAGTTTATTTTTAAGCTGTGATAATAATTATTATTTGTAAGTTTAATAAAAAAAAAAGATAAATACCTGCTTTTTATTTCCAATGTTCGTTTAAATTTCTTAAAGGCATAGGGATGCATTTTGAATTGACATGTTTTTCAAATTACTTTTTCAAATATTTTGGAAGATTTACTAAAAATATTTTAAATTTATATTGACACTAAAATCCGCAAATTTATAAAATTAAAACACTCGAACTCGTTTATTTTGGTGGAGCCTAAACTAAAAAATATATTTATGATGACGCTGTCAACTGTTACAATGAAAATCTAAATTCTACCACAAAATAACTTTAAAACTTAAAAAATAGTGTAAATATATAAATCAATAAACAGATACAAAAACGTAACCAAAAATGATACTAAACATGGTAAAGATATTGGATTTTTAATTTTTCAACAAATATCAACATATTAGTGTTACAACGATTGTGGATTATTAGCCCGTTTATTTTATTACACCGTTTTAAAAGTGCCTCAACTGCAATGGCTATAAAACTTTGGGGGCACCTGATAAAAATAATTACGAATTAATTATTATCATATTTCTTAGGAATTAGAAGACCCAGCGTGTGACCCAAAAAGTCCAAAAAGAATCAAATATGACGACATCGTTGCTGCTTCCAGACGTATCGTAGGCGTAGTTGTAAAAACACCATGCGCTGTTAGTAAATAGAAAAAGTATATATAAAATACAAGAATCTCTAATTAGTTTAGTATATGAATTTTAAAAAAACAACAGAATTCACGTTCACGTGGGATTTTTAGTATATGCTGTTGTGTC
The DNA here is from genome assembly GCA_028551675.1 of Tineola bisselliella. NCBI lineage: Eukaryota > Metazoa > Arthropoda > Insecta > Lepidoptera > Tineidae > Tineola > Tineola bisselliella. The sequence continues at coordinate 15,014 of JAPWLS010002266.1, read as the reverse complement.
TGCATGTTCTGTTGTGAATAGCGTGCTTGTCGAATATGGGTCTAGCTCTATTTGTATTTTTTCACTTGATTATAAGAAATACTTGTTGTATTACAGAAGGCGAATCTGTCTGAGAAATTAGGAATGAATTTGTATTTCAAACAAGAATTTTTTCAATACACAGGAAGGTATTTTCTATTAATAGTAGGTAAAAAAAATGATGATAAAAATCTGTAATATATTAATTGAATCGCATCAGTTTTAAGGATCGTGGCGTTGTTAACGTCCTAAACATGCTTGATGAAGACCAAAAGCGGTTGGGCGTCGTAACTGCTTCAATAGGAAATCATGGACAGTCAATGAGTTATTTCTGTTCTAAACTGAATATCCCCTGCATTGTTGTTATGCCAACAAGCGTGCATTTACATCACATAATAAAAGCTGAAAAATATGGAGCGAAAGTTATCATCAGTGGAAACAATTATGGTGAAGCTGCTTACGAAGCAATGATCATTTCTAGAGATAAGAAAATGATGTTTATTAACGGGTAAAAGTTTAACATAATCATGTGTGTAGAAATATAATTCATTTACTGTTGTAAACTAGCCTATAACTGAACTTCACCTAACTTTAAGCTACAATGTCTTCACGCAGTACTCCACTCAGCCATGCCGACTCACAACTTGTTTACGTCATTTAAAGGGGTTAATACCACTACTACCACATGACAACAGACTAAGATAATAATCAGTCACACAATTTATATCTTGTGGAATTAAAAAGCAATATCATAAACAGTTAACATGTTTCTATCTAGATTTGATCATCCGAACATTATTGAAGGACAGGGGACTATTGGTATTGAAATAGTAGAGCAAGTGCAAGGCGTAGACGCTGTCATAGTGCCGTGTGGCGGTGGCAGTTTACTAGCTGGGATAGCCATTGCGTTAAAGAATCTAAAACCAGATACACATGTATACGTAAGTTAATAGCATGTTTAAGGAGAAACACCTAATGACTTAATTAGGTAATGATCTAAAATTTTTAGGGTGTTGAAACCGAAAGGACTTGTAGCATGGTTGAAGCTTTACGTAAAAATGAAAGGGTAACGCTAGAATATGACTATACAATTGCCGACAGTCTCGCGATTGATACGGTTGGAGTCAACAGTTTTAACAACATAAGGGGATTAGTTGACAAAATGGTAAGCATTTCTTACAAATCACCATAAAATATAAAGCCAATATAACATTTCTAATTATAGGTTGTGGTGAAAGAAGATTGGGTAGCCAGAGCTATGATGCAGATGGTGGAAGAAGAAAAGTATGTCGTCGAAGGCGCTGCAGCTGTCGGAGTAGCGGCGATTTTGGCTGGACTATTTCCTAACTTAAAAGGAAAAAAGTAAGCCAATACAAGATTAATTTTATTTGAATTTAGCGATAATTAAATTTAATTATTGCCGCAGGGTTGTTTGTCTCGTAACTGGAGGCAACGTGGACTTAATGGTATTGTCGAGAGCATTGGAACGTGGTTTAGCTGCTGAAGGAAGACTATTGAAGTTTAAAGTAACGATAGCTGACCGACCAGGAGCTCTGGCAGAACTTTGGAGAACGCTTACTGAGATTGGAGTGTTAATAAGAGACTGTGCTCCAGAACGCACCTGGGTCAAGGCTGACGTGTTTAGTGTAGAGGTAGATTTGAGACACGTGGCTTACTATCGCTTTTATTTTGATTCATTCATACAAATAATGAGTATTTAAATTGCGTAAATTGTGTTCACAGATGAAGCTTCTTTGTGAAACACGAGGTTGGAGTCATATTAAAGAATTACAAGAAGTTATTAAAAAACACTACAAAGATTACTTATTCCAAGATCAAGAAGATAATACTCGTCCTGGAAGAACAGATGGTAGCCGTCGAGGGCCGTGTTTAGCACCAAATCCTGTTTGCATGCAGAAATAAAAATAGTAACAAATTAATTAAAAACATAAATAAATATTCGATTCAAATATATATTTTTTTATTATTTATATGATCTTCTCAGAAATTAAAACATTCTGTGCCAAAATATGATATAGATAAGAAAAAAAAGTGTATTTTGAATAATTTGACAATTTGGTAATAAGTCTATCAGAAAAAGAAATCAAAATTAAAATGTATTTTGATAAATAAAATTCATACACAAACAAGCATGCCGCAATAATAAATTCAACAAATAAATACAGTTACTGACAATAATTTAAGAGTACAATCATGTCGAGGAAGTATGTAAGTAAAAAAAAATATAAATAAATAAAAACAACAATAGCTAGCATATGCGACGTCAACGCATTCGGGTAACAGGAGATTTTTAAACCGTATACCATAAGACTTGGATTGTGGGATTCATTTACATTAGCCAATAGAAGCGGATTTGAAATGCGGAAGATTTTTCCAGTACGCGTCATTAGGCTCCCGATTAATTGAGGGTAAATTGTAGCATTAAATGACGTATTTTATATCGCCGGGACTAACATTTTGGCAATTTTTGTTTTGTTGTTGAAATAGCTGCCAAATATTATTCTCGATCCCATGAAAAAAAATATTTCTCAATAACTTCTTAAATAGAAATACATCAATAAAGAATCTACACATGCAAATTATCCACAATAACAACTTTAAATCTCTCTCCTGTTAAAATTGCGATTTTATACATCCTGCAATGTAATAGGACCTGGCAATATGTATTGCATCGTCCTGCGACCAATTTGAGTGATGAAAAATAATAAGTAAATATTTATTAGGAAGACTACGATGAATGGTGTAATCCAGAATACCCCAGGACGTTATCATATGATGACGTGGTTGCAGCTGCTACGACCATAAAGCCTTTTGTTCTTAATACACCATGTGTTGTTAGTACTAACTTTTTTATTATATGTATGTATTTTATTCTGACTAGCTTTGTTAGTCAGCTAACCGTGTCACAATAAAATATCAGTAAATTTAAAATTCTTTTAACTGTCAACCCTAAGCTGCGTGAAACAAATTTTAATTCTGATATTATTTTATTATGTTTATTTATTTATTTTTTCGGTTCCATTGGTTTATCACAATAAAAATCATACTCCTAACACGATTTTAATAGGGTTTGACATCTTTTCACCCCACTTTTATTATAATGGTCTACTTCCATCTATAATTCAATATCAATTTTTTTATTTAATATTAATAGGTCATAATTTTCAGCCCTCAAACTACAAGAAAAAGTTCGTAATGAACTTATATTACAAATTGGAATTTCTTCAAAAAACTGGAAGGTATATATTATTATTCTATACTCTTCAACGAATGCACACCTTGTTTCAGAAGTGATCTAAATTAAAGATAATTCATTTTATAAGCTATACACAGACGCGAACAATTCATATTAGAATTGTTTTCTGAACGTGACATTGCATACAAACGTAAACACGATACTAAACTGGAAAAGTAGTTTAATCCAGTTGATATTCTGCAAAAACAATTTTTTATTTGTCAAAAATGTTACTTGATGTTCCTGATGTAACTAAATGCGGTTAAATTTATTAAAGGAAATTATTCAAAATTATTTTGCTTATAATTCCCGCTACATTAGGTCGATGAAGGAAAAAAAACTCCACCAACATTCAATTAAATTTTCCTTCATCGACCTAGTGTAGCGGGAATTACAAGCAAAATAATTTTGAATAATTTCCTTTAATATGGATTTCCGCAAACTAACGCTTAAAACAACCAATTATAAATCTATTAAACTTCCACAGTATTAAAGAAAGAGGAGCTGTGAACGTTCTACAGTTACTTAGTACAGACAGAAAGAAGATCGGCATATGTACGGGATCCATAGGAAATGACGCCTTGTCCTTGTGTTATTATTCGTCGAAATTCAATATCCCTACTTCTGTGGTCATGGCGCATGGTACACCGATGTTCAAACTTCAGAAATTACACAATTTGGGTGCACAAGTGCTAGTACAAGGAAGCAATCTACTTGAAGCACAAAGAAATGCTAGATTATTTGCAAGAGAGCGAAGTCTTACATTTATTAACGGGTATTAATCTCTACTTCTCTACTAATATTATAAATGTGAATGTGAGTTTGTTTGTTACGTTTTCACGAAACAACTACTTAACCGATCATCATGAAACTTTGTACACATATTTTTGGAGGTACTAGAAGTAACATGGGATACTTTTTATTAAAAAATATAATTATTTATTACTATAGTTTCAGCTGTTTGGAATCATATTGATTCATTTCTATTGAAAGGATCTCTGATACTTATTTAACGACTTAAATGCGAGCGAAGCCGCGGGTAAAAGCTAGTAATATGTGTTCTTTTGCACTAGCAGTTGGGTGGTGTAAAACAAAAGCAGACACAAGTTACTCGTAAGAGATCGTGACATTCATTCAATTGTTTATTTTTATTTTGACTTATATACTAAATTTACTGTTATCGTCTAATCGTTTCGTCAACCATTTTATTGGTATTATCAAAAGTGTAATGATTTCAACGTCTATTATCAAATGAGATTTCACAATGATCTTAAGACTAATATTACATCTTGTTGAAATTACATAACTCACGTAATAATAATTCCACTAATTCTTAACTTTAAAAGAATATTTATAACTATTTGAAATAAAATAATTTCAGTCATGACCATCCCCACGTGCTAGCAGGCCATGGGACAATCGCTTTAGAGATCCTCGAGCAAGTACCTCGAGTTGACGCAATTTTAGTGCCGGTGGGAACTGGTGGGCTTGCAGCAGCTGTTGCAACTGTGGTTAAGCGTGTAAAACCTACTTGTTTAGTTTATGTAATTGACCTTAATTTTTTTTAAATTAGAAATTCATAATGCAAGTTAAATTCATGTCAATAAAAATCTTAGGGCATCCAATCAGAAGATAATGCATGTCTCTTCAAGTCTTTAGAAGCAAGTGAACCTCTATTTGTGCCAGTAGAAGGAAGCGTTGCTGATGGCACTGCTGTACCTATTGTCGGATATAATTCATTTCACACAGGAAAGACAATATTAGATAAAATTGTTAGTCAAAACTTTTCACTATTCAACAAATAAAACTATTTTGAAATAATCAAAACACTAATTGCAGTTACTAGTAAAAGAACGATGGATATCAACCGCAATGTTACATTTATTGGAAAAAGAACATTATGTCGTCGAAGGTGCTGGCGCTTTACCCCTTGCTGCTCTCATTGGGCATCTTGTTCCGGAATTAAAAACAAAAACGTTAGTGTACTTTACTTTAATAATTAACGACCATAATATCCGAATCGAATGAATAAACTGTTTTAAAAAAATAAAACGTCGGCAAAGGAATCGATTCTTATACAGAAATCATCAGAAATGTTACCTTCTCTCACGGGTCATCGACTTTTCTTCTGCTATCATATTTTGAATTTTCAGAGTGGTATGCATTTTAAGTGGTGGAAATATAGACAGTATGCTCCTGACGCGATGTATACACAGAGGAATGGCGGCTGACGGCAGATTTGTAAAATTTAAGGTACCTACCAATTTTATTTAATTATATATTTTTAGTAATTGGCAGCTTAATTAATTGAAATAATTTTTAGATTGCTGTAAAGAATACTACGTTACATAAAAATCAATTATATCAATTAATATCGGCTGGTGGTTGGAACATAATTGAACATGCCGAGGACAGCGTTTGGGTTGCCAATGACATTAATACTTGTCAGGTTATTAGATTTCGTTTTTAATTACATATTATTTTGAAAATTTCCGATATTGTATTGTATCCGCGGAAACGAGAGAGCAGACCCCTATCTCCTTTGCACAATTACATGCAAGTGACCAAGATTTATATAATTTAAGAATTGTATCATTAATAATAAAAGTAAATAATTTATTGAACACTGCCTAAGAGCGTTATAGCTCAATGATAATTACAATGCGTCTGAACTTTTGAACCATATTTTCCTTACTCATAAAACTTGGTCCAATGAACTCGTTATCACAATTAGCTCTTGCGCAATAAGTATTGCAAACAAACATGTTTTAATTAAACAATGTTATTTTTGCAGATCTCTCTTGTATGCGAGGCAAAAGATTTGGAACACGCATTAAATTTAAAAAGAATTCTAGACAAGGTTTACTCATTCAGCGCCATATTTGCTACGGAACCCTTCAATGACAAGAGGACCTGCCCATGTCACGTGCACAAATGCATGAAATACTTTTAAGAAAAAAAAACAATTGAAAACATAATTCATACTTTATTGTGAGAATAACATTTTAAATTATAAAAGTAACATAACCTAATTGTTTCTATAAAATATAAAATCATACTTGTTTGGATTATTTGAAGTTCTTGTCCATGAATGTAGCCATGCGGATGTCTCTCTTGCTCAGCCCGTTCACATCATGAGAGGATAGGGTCACCTGTAAGTAAAAATATTCAGTATTCAATCTGTCCAGGAAACAGTTGAGCTCACATCTGATTTAGCATTATATACCATTGTAGTTGATACCTAAAGTTATTCACAAACATGGAATAACTTTGAGAAGATCTTATAGGTTTTCCATACCTTTAGCTAATATTGTCAAAATCTAAAAAATCTATTAACAAATTAAAATCATGGAGGACCAACACTTCAGCTTCACTGCAATCATGTTTTTTTAAATCATTTGATTTGACTTGTATAAAGTTTTTTTATATTACCACTATTATTATAAATATCATTTTAGTTACAAGAACTTTAATATCAAAAGGGAAGCCTATGACAATCAAGTAGTCCAGAATTGTCCTTGTTTCCTACTGCCAAGCCAGTTAGCACCATATTTTATGACATTACCTGCAGTTTATTATAAACATTAAACCATTCCGGATGATGGTCCATCTTCTCAGCTAAAAGAGCAACTCGACTCATGAAACCGAATGCTTCATTAAAATTTTTGAATTGAAATTCCTTTTCAATAGCATCCCTGTTGCTTTGGACCTTCCAGCCATTTTGGAGAAGATCTTTCAATTGGGTATTACGTTCTTCTTGACTTAGTTTGTCAGCCTAAAATATAATTACAGAAAGTTTAAAAATTTTAAAGGTAATAAATTCACAATGCTAACAGACGCAAAATATTTATCATAGAAGCAACAAGTTACTACACGCAATAATATCCCGTTAGCAGCAAATCAGGAAAACTTTAAGAATAATTATTAAAATGCACTATTATTGGGTATATAGTCGAGAAACCAGGCTTCACAAAATACTCACCATTTTACTTTTAGTAGTTGTAGACACGCTGGCGAGTCGAACACTTTGAAGGGCATTAATCGCGGCTTGACTGCGCAGAACTGAGGCTGCGGGGTGAAAGTGTATCGCGGTCATTCGAACCGCTTGAAAAAAACTCGAATTGTTCAACATTACGGGCCTTGATGACGTCAGTTTCACACGTAATCTAGGTATAGATTTGTAAAATTATTTATTTATCTTTACTTAAGTGGATTTACAGCACAAAATAATGACAAAACAACGTTTTTAGGTTATGTTTAAAAACATTTTACGACGGATAAAGTTACTTGTAAAAGTGTTTTTAATAAAATATTATGTATAATTGTAAAACTATGTCAATACATATAATTAAATATATAAATATGATGTGATTTATTTACATTTTCAGATATTATAACCCCTCTCCCCTTCGTTCGAAATGTCAGAATCCGAAACTCGTTCGCCCGCGAAATTGTTTGAATACGTTAGCAAATGCGGCATATCAACACCACAACAGATACTCACATTATCAAAATGGGACATTAAAAAAGATACATATCTAAATATTGATGATATAGCGTTGTTGAAAGATCTTGCAGCAGATTTTATTTTTAAATCCAGTATCTTGAGGGGTGAAGAGCTGCTACGAATTGATCCTCCAAAAATATCATCAGGATGTGTACACCTTGATAATTTCCTTGGTGGCGGATTTCGTCCTGGCACAATAACTGAGATTTATGGTGAAAGCGGTTCAGGAAAAACCCAGATTTGTATCAGCGCTGGTCTACATAATTGGAAAATTGGGGCAGTCTACATTTGTACAGAAGATGCTTTCCCTATGGTGAGATTTAATCAGATGAAGGAATCATTATCAGATTACGATCCGGCAATAAATTATGGTGAGAAGATATTTGTAGACCATATTACTGAGCAAGCTGACTTAGCTTCATGTATTAAAGTTCGCCTTCCCAAGTTAATAGAAATATGCCAGGCAGGCTTAATAATTGTTGATTCCATCGCAGCCCCATTTAGATCTGAAACTACTGATTATGTGCAAAGAGCACAGGATTTAAGAGACATCGCGATTGCTCTTATTGAAACAGCGAAAAAAGTTAATGCAGCAGTTATATGTGTGAACCAAGTTAGTTCTGCTTGCGATTCTGTTAAAGAACAAGTAATACCATGTCTAGGCTTAGCTTGGGCTAACATGATATCTACAAGAATTTGCATTAATAAAACAAGTGAAGTCATTCAGCAAAATAACTTTATTAGGGAATTAAATATTGTTTTTTGCCCATATTTGCCTAGTAAGAAATTTAAATTCGCAATATCATCTGCAGGTATTATAAATTGTTAAAATCTTAATAAATAACTTTTTTATTAACTGTTTTTTTTTATTAATAATTATCCGTAAGCTGATTTATTACTTATCAAGTAATGATGCCCGGTTGCGGTATTCTGTTTTCGAAGAAGTTAGCTGTGTAGGCTTATCTCATTGTCTTATACCATTGAATGGGCCAAAAGTAAATTGTCAATTTCCGAAGTCTATTTATTTGACGTTTTCTCTTTTCTGTGGGTTGGTTTTGTGTTTACAATGATAAGGGATGTTTTTTAAGCATATCCATTTTATAAAAGTTATTACAATTTGTAATGTTAAGTGTAGCGTTTTATAATTTGCATAAATAGACATAGAAAATGAGCTGCAACACCTGTAGAAAGTCGTTTTCCTTATTCCATAAGGAAGTAAGTGTTCTAAAACACAGTTAAGATAGCACTGTGTAACGTGCTTGTTGCTTTATTATTGATCTTGAACTCGCGTTCGTTCGCAGAGAGGGTGCCCTAATTGTGGTTTCAGTTATTGCTCAAAATGTCTTAATAATAAAGTCCTCCTAGCAACAGGTGAAAAGAAGGTAATATAATATTGGTTATTGGTAATTTTTATACATTGATTTAAATACTTAAAGCACAAATCGCATACTTTTTAATTGATTGAATTATTATTGTATTTTATTTAAGTGTATTTTTTATTTATTTTGTTAATATTGATTTACTTTTATTTTCTTATTGGTTTTTATAGAAAGTCTGTAATTATTTCTATTGAATATAAATATTTTACACTTTTACAATGATTGTTGCTAGTGTATTGAACAGGATGCCTTTCTACTACTTTTCTATGTATTGTTTTAGGTTTGCGCAAAATGTAAAGAGAAATTGTCAGGCAAAGCAAAACCTATTCCGCCTCCAGATGCCTATTTCAAGTAAGTTTTTTCAATATACAACTTTAGTTTTTTTTAAATTCTTAATACTTTTTTATTTCTTAATAGGAGATTAGAAACAATGGTAAAAGATGCCAGTAAAGATGAAGATGAAAATTGTGATGATGGATCAACACAGTGCACCGTTGGGTATGTTATAATGTTTATGAGCTCCTGGTTATTGATTTTCTGTTAACATGACCTTTAACCTAAGTCTGGGAGTGTATTCTTCATCCTAATAATATAGTGATAAAAATCCTCTGCTATGAAAGTCATACATTGTCATTTTGTTCTACACTTTAACAACATAATTATGAAGGTCTACTTTTAGGCCTGTATTCAAAAACATTGCTCGAACAAAATATGTGATCACCTGTTCATTACTTGAGTTCATTTTATTCCGTTTTATGCAGTAATAATTATCTAAAAATTTAAATAGTATTATATTGCATATACTCATATATTCAATATCCATTTTAAACAATAATTTGCATATTTTTGAAGCGCAATAAAGAATTATTATTATATATTTTTTTAGTTATTTATACTTGGATTACTATCATTGTCCAAAAATAATGCCAACAATTTTCTTTCAAACAACAGAGTAATGTTTGATGTTTTGAACTATACTCAGTAAATCTGCACTTAGCGTAGTTTCTGAACATGGGCTCTAAAAGCTTTCTGCTCTTTTCAAAACCACACTTTCATTTAGGCTTGAGTTTCCAGTCCTTAATGTTGCTTTTAGTTGATACTAACAGTTTACTCTGAACAGGGAAGTCCACGAATTGATAGCAAGCGCCAACCCTAATGGGGTAGTTGAGGAAAGGAATGAAACTTGTGATGAAGTCCGTAATAGACAGAATGGTATATTTGAGGAGCCCGTGCCAAGTGAGACAGAAATAAGGAGACGTTTAAATAATCTTAGAGCTGATGATAGAGTTCCAAGTGATCAGGAACTGCATAAACGATTAGCTAGGCTGAGAGGTTATTCTTTGAGTTCTGCTTCAAATAAGGTAAGTTTAAAAAAATTCTAAATTTCCCTCTAGGTGAAGACAACAGTGGATTTAGTTTGATGGGAAGCTGAAAAATTAGTTTAAAAACAAACTATTATTAAAGATGGCAATTTCAATGTGTATACTGCATTTATGGAATTTCAAATGGAAGCTGATGTAAATTAACCAATACGAATGCTTGACACTAAAAAGAATTAATGATAAATTTATGTTCTCGTTTTCTTGCAGCCAATATTAAGGCAAGATTTTCGAACCGAACAGGAACAAGCAGATGATCTATTAAAACAATACATGAATGAAGCTAAAGTAGACAAAAAATATGAAGAGGAGTTTGATGAAGAAATAAATTCAATCTCAAATCGTTTACAAAAATTGAAAGGCACGGATGCAACCGGACCTGACCCAATGTCTGAATTAAAATATGACAGTTCTTCAGATTCTAGTTTGGAACACATCAGTGATATTAGTGACATTTTAAATAAAATACGATGAATATTGTAATTATATAGTATTGGAAAAGTTATTCTTCAATGACGTATGGGAAGTCTAATGTTCATATTCTTAAACATTACTTAGAATTAGTACTATCTACTCAAGTTGTCAAAGTGCATGAAGAAAATGTCACTTTGATAGCTCATGCAGATACTAATTTTAACAAGTTGAAGACCGCATGCCGACTGGTGGGTCACTCCGCAAAAACATTACCAGCCCGCATACTTACTCAACGTGTTTTACTTGGGAACCGCTTGTACACTGATGGGCATGATTTAAATACATACAATACAAATATAACAATATTTGAAAAATAATACACGTAAAAAAAATGCCGATCCATATATGAAAAATACGATTTTGCAATGCGGTCTTCAACTCAACGAGGCTCACACGGTCATTTAATTAACTTTTAGAATGTCATTCTTTACTATCTAAATGTTGTGATTAAAACGATTTTATTGTATTAAAATGTATTATGAATAAAACTAATTTATTTATTTATCTTTCTTTAATTCTTTTTGTAAATCGTCAATTAATGTTGGTAAAATCTTAACTAGATCTTCCTTCGATTGTTTATATCCATTTTCAATCCAAATTCCTTTTAAATATTTTAAAATAAGTGAATACTTCTTCATTTCCTTGACGCCATTTTCTTTTAAGGTCTGCCCAGTGATTGGAAATCTTGGTACATTCCAATTGTTGAACTGTTCTAATAATGTTTCATTGCCTTCGTATTTTAGCAGTTCTCTTACATATTCCGACACATTTTTATTTTTCGAAAATAATACCAACTTTTCATATGGCCTTAAACAAAAAAATACTTTCTTATATTAAGAGCAGTGAAATTTCTCTTTTATATAATTACACGACTACAACAGTAAGCATCTTATTTTGAAAATCAAAGTTTCATTATATAAATTTTAATTATGATATACATTAAGCCAGTAAAAATTAGCACATTCTTTCTTAGAATACTTACAAAAGTGGTCTTTCAGCAATTTTCTTTTCTCTGTTCTCTAAAATGAAATAGGTAAGATCTCTATCATAGTTAGCAAATTTAAGTCTACCATGCAAATGATGCACTTCATCAATATTATTAAGAAGAGATGCTAATATTGTCATTGGGTGTAATTTTAGATGGCCTCCTCTTTTTATTACTTTGTTGAATTCTTCTATATTTGGTTCTTGAGGTAAACCTGTAAATAATAAATGCTATAAAGAGGTAACCCTATACTATAGGTGTCTCTGTCTGAAATTTCTATTATATTACAAATATGAATTACCTTTTATCTACCAGCTTAAAGCATTCTAGATGTTAGTGTTTATAATACATTTACTTAGTTATTTTATAAAAAAAAAAAACTAACCAAAATATTGCCCTAACTCCAGATCCAACATACACTTCAGTAATTCAGCAGCAAAATTTCCCTGTAATATTTTCTTCAACTCAACCCATATTCGTTCACCAGAAATATTTTTCAAACCACTTCCATTACGTCTAATTATATCTAAAGTTGCATCCTCATGATTATCAGGCTTTTCTGCTATTCGGCCATAGAACCTAAAATATCTGAGTATCCTTAAGTAGTCCTCTTTGATTCTCACATCAGCGTCACCAACAAAAACCACTCGTTTCTTTTGTAAATCTTCATAACCAAAGAAATAATCATAGACGGAACCATCAAATCCTAAAAAACAATCGATCAAATCTTAAAAATTAAGCCAATACTGATGTAACATTCAGTTACACTATAGGTATAGTGTAACATAAGCATTAGATAGTGATAGGCTTAACCCAGTATGTCATTCCAGGAGCTATACTTTCAAGTGTAACACCTGGGAAGTGACCTAGACTTGTTTCAGGATTAGCTATTATATAAAAACTATTACCCCTTGTTTTGATTAATTTTATTAGACAAATAATTTGATGCCTAAGTTCTATCCACAAGTTTTGCTAACCTTAATTCATATATAAATATTTAAACAGAACAAAATATTCCTAAATAAATATAAAGTGTGCAATAATTACAAAGAGAAACACTAACCTAAAAACATGGAATTAATAGTTAAGTCTCGCCTATTAGCATCTAATTTCCAATCTGTGGTGAATTCCACCTCAGCATGGCGACCATCAGTTATCATGTCAATTCTCAAAGTTGTAACCTCAAAATTTTCCTTATCATTAATCCTCGGAGTAATTGTCCCATGTTTCTCACCATTCATATTAATCATACGAATTTCTTCTTTAATAAACATTTCTTTCATTTCTTGTGGTGTCGCTACAGTTGCAAAATCAAGGTCTTTTGGTTGTAATCCCATTAATAAATCTCTGAAAATTTTAAACATTATTCATAGAATAAAAACAACTGCAATATTCTAAAATCCTTACCTTACAGCGCCGCCAGCTATTCGGATTTCAAAGTTATATTTATCAAACAATTTCTTTAGATCAATAACTTCTGGTGTAAAAATGTTTTTAAATTCCGGTGAATCAAGTTTAATTACAATAGGATCTTCTCTGCATTCTAAGTTAATATCCATCGTGGATCTCACTCTCTTTGCATAAAACCTCTGGTTAATTAAAATTGTATTATTATTATTTAATTCTATCAAATAAACCCTTCTCAACTTATTAGATGTATATCTTTCAGTAAAAACATGGGGTAAATACTTATGTACTGTTCCAAATCTTAAACTACGCATATCTATGTCACAGTTTTTCTAATTCATTCATAAAATTATTGAGCATATTTTGTACAAAACACTAATTTTTCTGCTCAAGATCGCAAACCATAGGAACATAACCTCAACGAAAGTACGAAAACGAATACACTGCCGACAAACAATTTTGACAGGTAATTGGAAAATGTTACCGCTTTAGGGCTGATGAGTCACTTTTATATTAATTTTCTTGAATCAATTAATTTATAAATTATTTTAATATTAATTAATTAATAAATTAATTTTTAAGTAAAACGAACACTATTAGTTGTAGATCCAGTTCTATATGAACAACTCTTTATTTGATTTCATAAATAAACGTTAATAGGTGTAACTACTACATCTTTGTTACAAAAGTTTGACATTCACTAATAAATAATAAAAATTATAAACTAAAATAAGAAATAGGGTTAGTCACTTGAATAGCCTCAGAATAATAAAACACAGAAAAATATCGATTTAAATTACTTTTAATACTTTGTGTACTTTCCATTATTCTTAATAATGTCAAAAATTCGATTAGGAATAGATTCATATAATGAGCGAATGTATTTTATGTCTAAATTATTCTAGTATTATGAATTTCTTGTATGAGATCAACGCTGCTAGAATATTGGCGTCCACCGGCGAATAATTTACGAGATAAATAGCCCCAAACATTTTCTATAATATTTAAGTCCGGAGAGTTCGAAGGCCAATCTAAAACTTGAATTTTATTTTCTTGAAACCAAGTTTTTGTTTCATGTGATGTATGTGAAGGGGGATTGTCCTGTTGAAAAATCCACTTTTTTTTTTTTTAGAACTTTACGAATCTCCTTTATCTTCTCTTCCAGTAGATTTATGTACAACTTAGAAGTTTGTCTACCTATGATAATCGAAATACTAGTGATCCTATAATAAGAAATCGCACCCCACATCATTACTGAACCACCGCCTGAATGACGACGAGATAATATTATTTCCTCTTTTCTCAAATCGTGGAAATAATATGAATATCCATCTGGACCATCTAAATTAAATTTTTTCTCATCACTGAAAACAACATTATGCCATTGACATGTCCAGGACATATGTATTTTAGCAAATGATAATCGCACTTTCTGATGATGATCACGTAATGCAGGTTTCCTCCTGATTTTTCGCCGCTTGAGATATGATGATGAATTTATTATACGTCGCACTGTAGACAATGAAGCACTAGTGTTTACTATTAACTATTTGTCGTACTGTCTTCGCAGAGTTAGATGCAGCGCGCAAAATAAGTCGGCGTTCACGTG